>CM076981.1:1787897-1807897 GCA_039105355.1 Benthosema pterotum | reverse complement strand
AGAGCGATAAAATGTAAAATGAAACCGTTAATGAAACCGTTAAAATGAAACCAAATGGACCCTTACGGGTCCATTTGGTTTCATCTTAACACTCTCAAGAGTTACAGATCTATAAGGGTCCAAGTGCTGGGGGGAATGTGATCTACCTGCATGGTCTGTGTGATCTACTGGTAGATCACCATCTACCATGGTCTGTGTGATCTACTGGTAGATCACCATGTGATCTTCCTGCATGGTCTGTGTGATCTACTGGTAGATCACCATCTACCATGGTCTGTGTGATCTACTGGTAGATCACCATCTACCATGGTCTGTGTAATCTACTGGTAGATCACCATCTACCATGGTCTGTGTGATCTACTGGTAGATCACCATCTACCATGGTCTGTGTGATCTACTGGTAGATCACCATCTACCATGGTCTGTGTGATCTACTGGTAGATCACCATCTACCATGGTCTGTGTGATCTACTGGTAGATCACCATCTACCATGGTCTGTGTGATCTACTGGTAGATCAAATCTACCTTTTGGGCAGCTCTGATATAGAGTGATATGGAATCAGGTCATTATCGTCTCACCTGTCAGTCATCTGCTGAATCCACTGGTCAATGATTCCAAGCTTACTGTCCACTCTGTACACGCACACACACGCACACGCACACACACACACACACACACACACACACACACACACACACACACACACACACACACACACACACACACACAGTACATGTATTGATTACAGATCAATCATCATGTCATTGCTGCAGGTTTATTTTTGATTCAATCCATTTATGATTGACATGAAGTTAAAATGTAATAAAACAATTATGATCTTACTGTTCAGAAATCTGTTTAAACATCTGGTCTAAGTCTCTGGGTTCTGTCTGCTTCAGTACACCGTCCACCCTGTGAAAATACACTCTTTAATACAACACTCTTTAATACAACACTCCTCTGTCCACCCTGTGAAAATACACTCTTTAATACAACACTCTTTAATACAACACTCCTCTGTCCACCCTGTGAAAATACACTCTTTAATACAACACTCTTTAATACAACACTCCTCACTGTCCACCCTGTGAAAATACACTCTTTAATACAACACTCCTCTGTCCACCCTGTGAAAATACACTCTTTAATACAACACTCTTTAATACAACACTCCTCTGTCCACCCTGTGAAAATACACTCTTTAATACAACACTCTTTAATACAACACTCCTCACTGTCCACCCTGTGAAAATACACTCTTTAATACAACACTCCTCTGTCCACCCTGTGAAAATACACTCTTTAATACAACACTCTTTAATACAACACTCCTCTGTCCACCCTGTGAAAATACACTCTTTAATACAACACTCTTTAATACAACACTCCTCTGTCCACCCTGTGAAAATACACTCTTTAATACAACACTCTTTAATACAACACTCCTCTGTCCACCCTGTGAAAATACACTCTTTAATACAACACTCTTTAATACAACACTCCTCTGTCCACGATGTAAAAATACACACTTTAATACAACACAACACACATACATTTTAACAGTTTTGTTTCAGGACAAAGTCAGACTCCAGTACTTAAAGTATAAATACTCCTGACCAGATATTAATACAGCTAGAAAGTTACTCTGTATAATTTGTATTTGAGTTAAAGTAAATAGTACACGCTCATTGTGTGAGCGTGTACTATTTTCACTTATTACATGCCTTGAATGAATGCACCAATCAGAAGCCAGCATTTGGTCATGTGAGCAGTCACATATGTCACAACAACGGACTGCTCTGCCCAACAACAGACCTCCTTACACAGACCAACGTATCCTACACTACTGTAGGGAAATAAAACCAGCCTTGTGTACTATTTCTGTCAAGTTTAGTTATTTATTAATGTATAAGGCCTTGCTCCTCGGTCAGTTTTTATGAAACATAAATCACTTGGTTCGTTGGGTGTTATCCCTGGCTTACATAATTTAAATTAGATCTGAAGTCATACATTGCTACACTGTACAAGCCTTTGTACTTTCTGCCTTCCTAATGTAGTGGAGTCTAAAATACTACAGTAGTGTCTGTTTTGTAGTGAGGTCAAAGTCATAAGTGTTTAACCCTAGAACACTGAACATGGCTGATCTTCACCCTTACGATTAGATTTTTTGAAATTTTCATAATGTTGCTGGTATTTTTTTATATTAGATAAAATATACCTGTGTTTAGTGATGGTTGTAACACTGATTAAGTAGAGTATTAAGGTAAAAGTAGTTTAATGGTCAGGATCATCTTACTGGTCAGAGTCGCTGCTGCTCTCCGTCTCCTTATAGGGTGACAGGAAGTTGGTTTTCTGGTTCATTTCCCATTTCTTAAGGTTCTTCTTCCTGTCATCTAACCGTTGGGTGAAACAGTCACATTATTTTCATCTCCATGAACACAACTGTCACTTTAAACCCAAATTAGTAGTGAAAAATAGATCAACAAACATCATGACAGGGATAAAACAAAACATAACAGCGACCACAAAAAACTGTAACACAATAGCAGACAGACTTAACCAGCATAGATATATCATAAAAAAGGCCAAAGAGATGTCACTAATAGTACAGCATTTTATTGGACATGGAATTGGAGCAATGGAAGTATGTGGACTGGAATGCAACCAAACATGGACAGAAGGAGAGAGGAAGTTTGCAGAAAAACAATGGATTTTATTTAACTCAATACGACATTTCCACAGGGTTGAAACCACTATGAAAGATAATTAAGATTAGTTATCTCAGACATAAATAGACTCTTCTGCAACAAAGATGGCGAATGCAACCATGGCGAATGCAACCATTCTCTGTATTGTACTCATACATAATGCTATAAGATACAAAACATTGAAGTCTTATACCACAAACCTAAACATAACCTCAGTAAATCTATGCCTAAACCTAACCTTAACCCTGGACCATTATGCAAACCGTTGCGACGGTTATGCAACTGCTGCGATGGCTGTCGCGGCCGAAAGACATGAGTTGAGAACGCAAAATGATGTCGACCTCCTGATTGAATTACTTTAAAGTGCAAATAACATGGATTCCAAAAAAATAAAAAAATAAAATACTTATACATGTCCCTCAAGCTTATTTCTAATGGTTTGAGCCTCAATCACCACTGATATAACCAGTTCATGTCATTTCTTTATGGACAGTATAGCTGCAGTACCACAATGAGGTGGTGGGGGCGCTGATATGCAGGATATTTTATAGTAGAGGCATTATAATACTGATGCTAGATATAACCAGGCTGGTTTAAATTCCATGTCGACTTGGAAAATCACAATATTATAAACAAAGTGGAAATGTAAATGTGGAACTGAAGACTGAAGGAGAGGAATTATACAAAGCATTAGGATGCATTGATGACATCATTATGAGGACAAAACCAAACCAGCTGTTCCTGAGAGAAATGTATATTAAAGCTCCTCTATGATATGAAAGACTGATTGTTCAAACTGGATGGAAAACACACATGGGAGCACCAAAATCTCAAAAATGAACAGTTGAATTTCATGTTATTTACCCTTTAAAATAATGTCAATGAAGTTTAGATACAGTAGTTACTACTATCCTGATAGTATCACATTGCTGTTAAAATCTATTGTTACACCACAAATAGTCACACAGACAATGTTGAGATCACTTTCCATCACTTTTCCATCAATTTTATTTGATCTACATCAAATACTGACCTTCTTCCCCATGGGGTTTGCTGCAAGTCTTCTTTAGAAAGCAGATGAAGCGATAAAGGTGAGAGATGATGATGAATGGATGAGCCAAACAAGGACGGGATTTATACTCCATACAGATGTTGTAGTACTGGAACCTCCAGTAGAGGTCGCTCTTCTCCTCCACCTTATTGAAGGTGTTGCTGCATGGAAGGTTGAATAAAGAACAATGAAATGTTAATATAAATATTCTCATTTACTTGCTAAGCCTGTTGGATCCCATTCATTTGACTTCTGCCAATACACTAAGTTCTGGCTTTTTGAATCCTAACAGCAAAATGTTTATAATGTATAAATAATTATCTTTTATATATATTTTTAGTAGTTTATAGCTTATCATTGAAATGACTATTTACCAGATATCCAGTGCTAGTTAGCTTCATCTATATGCATTATATCCAGTGCTAGTTAGCTTTAGTTATCTAACACGTATCCAAACACTGGAGGTGAAAAATGTTTTTGAGTGTAGCAAAAACTTCACAACAAACAAACAAATACGATCACAACAGTTTAGTTTTAGTTTATACATTCCAGGCACCTGAAGACCACTCAATTTAGTTACTTATTTTCAAAACAAACAAAAAAACAAATTTCCACTGCAGATTGTCATAATATGGATCAACCACTGATGCTTGGAGAGATTATTTCAGCTATTAAATTAAAGCAAAGTGGGACTATTTGTATCGCTTTGCGCCACGGGCGATGAAGCCGCACCCATACCATTTTCAGTTACAGGACTTTTATTAGTCAAGTAAAGCATCAATAATAACATCAGTTGTTGTTGAAGTTGCAACAGACACGCAGCATGCATAAAGCTAAAGGTCTGACTCAGAGAGTTTTCTGTTTTCAATGATGAAATGCTGTTGGTTTAGTGGTGACACAGCTGTAGTTAGTTAGTAGCAGTAGTAGTGGTTCACATCATTTTAAATAGAAGCACTTTAATTTGAAATATCTTGGATTGTTTTGCATGTCATCGTGTTTGGTGGGGCAGACTGGGCATTTAGGGGGGCATTGCCCCCCATGCCCATAGATCCGCCCCTGCACAGGACCTTAATGAGGGAGAATACACATACAGACAGACAGACAGACAGACAGACAGACAGACAGACAGACAGACAGACAGACAGACAGACAGACAGACAGACAGACAGACAGACAGACCTGAGCATAGCAATGAGCAGGTTGATCATCATTATGTTGGTGACCAGCAGGAAAACCACCAGCAGAACAATCACCAGCCAGTTGTTGGTTTGACTCCTGCATGGCTCAGCACCGCCCTCTATCAGCGTCATGTTGGTACTGCAGTTCTGAGCCTTGTCCCATGGTTGGCTCACTATGACAGTGTGATTCAATACAATTCAAATAATTATTTTTTATTATACTGTGCACGCAATCACATACACAGTCATGTAGTCATGCACAGGCACGCATGCACACACACACACACACACACACACACACACACACACACACACACACACACACACACACACACACACACACACACACACACACACACACACACACACACACACACACACACACCATCTATTTCCTGTAGATTGAAATCTCCAAAGATGTAGAGATAGGGTCTGTAGAACTCGCTCTGCGGGCGAGACGAACTGTATTGGGATCGTAGGAGTAGAGCAGCGCCTGATTGGCTACTCCATATGCCGTAAGCCACACCCCCAGGAAGAAGAGGAAGGAGACCACGTCTTTTATCTGGACAGAAACAGAAACATGTTGTGCTCATTATAATATCAGTGACACCATTATAAAAGTCTATGAATATACTGTATTCTCATATCTTACCATTTTACCAGCACTGATGATTTTTGGTCCCATCTGTTTATGAATGCTGGAGATGTGAATGAGACGGAGTGTGAAGACCATGTAGTCGATACACAGAACACCGCGTCCGAACTCATAGGACCAATCACTCAGCCTGAAGAACACAAGCAGAAGACAGGACATTTTTTATCAAATGGAATTTAGGCTGAAGTTAACTGTACATGTTCAGACCTCAATGTTGTCACATTACAAGAGTGCCGGGAGCCCACTCAGCTATGCCTATATATGGACTGTGTGTAGAGTGAGGCCGGCGGAGCCGAACCTCTAGTAGAAGTACAATAGTAAAGGAAAATGTCTGTGTACCAACCTCAGAGTAAATAATTCTAGAGAGAGCACCCTGAGGAAATCTTGAGGCGAAATGGACATAGTGGCCAAAGTTGAGAATGCAGTTTGAGAGCATGGGGCCAGTAACATGAACGCGGAATAGGCTCCGCCCCCTCCATAGCTCTCCGCTCTGACGCACGCACACGCACGCGCGCCGAGCGTGCATGAGGTCGCCCGCGTTCATGTTCTCGGCCCCATTTTCCCAGAATGCACTCTGTTTTCCCCCCGGAAATAGGGGAAAAATAGGAGTGAAATCGCCTCATGCGCTGAGTGAGCAACTCAATGCAAGTGGATGAGAGGGGAGCTCGGGTGTTCTCTCTATTTAATATATACTCTAAGGTACCAACCTGCAGATGAGACCAATGATGAACAGAAGGATGGCAGTGATGTCACACTTGTTCCAGAAATCCCTCCAGTAAAGACCCATCCTCTGGTACAAAGTCATGTACTCGTAGCCCACAGTGAATGCCTGAATGGAATTAAGCACATCAATTAAACTAAATCAAGTTGACCGATTCAAGTAGATAGTGTGGTCTTGTAGAATCTCCTTAAATATTCATAATTAAGTTAGGCCCATAAATATGTTCAACTACATGTCTGAATGTTTATTCAACTGCTAGACCTAGATTAGCTCTGCAGCTCTGGATGAGCCCCTAACCCGAACCTTAACCCAACACCTCAGGAGGCATATTGTACATTCCTACGTGTTTTTTTTTTTGTTGATCAGCAAAAAGAAGCACAAGTAACCGTAAGACTTATCTAGAACGTGTTCACCCTCATACAAAACTGCAAAACAAGACGCTAACACTCATAACGTCAAGAGAAACACTCAGGGAGGAAGAGAAAAGCAGAGGACACAGGCGGCGACGGCAGTGTTGTAGTGGTACTGTTGTGTATTTATGAACCACATTATACATTGTACATTATACATTGCACATTACAATATTGGCTATAATTACAATTGGCTGTTTCACTAAAATGCTGACAGCTTACTTGGGACTGTAAGGAGTCCTGCAGCTGTCATTCTACAGAAATAGGGCCACCTGGCCACTATGGTCAAGACTTGTGAGTGAGAACATCTACTATAGCTTCCTCAGTGAAACAATGCCTAATTTGGGATTCTTGACACCTCTAACCTTAGGGGGTTGGAGCATGACAACTGTTACTTGAAACTATAAAGTCTTTAACTGTATGTACTGCCAGTTGAGTTGAGAGAGTTGTGTGTCCCGTCAGGCCGGCAGGCCTGATGGTCTGTTCATCCAAGATGACAATAAACATGGAACATTCGAAATAATGCTGCTGCTCCTCCATTGCTTCCTTCTCCAACATCTTTGCACTGTTTTTAAGTATTATTCCCCACTATATTTTCAACATTTTTGGTGCCGAAACATTCCGGTTCAGTTGGTTGGGGATTCCAGCCATTGAAAGGAATTCATGGACTTTCAGTATTTCAGTCTGATTTTTCGGTGGCGATCTGTTTCTTTTTCGGCGACATTTTTTTTTCGGCGGTATGTTTTCCATCAACAACGGCGATGCGCAAGTCGGCGCTATGCAGCGGCACTCGAAGATCCATCTACCCTAAGATGATGTCCTACTCCAAGATGCGGCGGAGCGGTCTGCGCCGGCAGCAGCCTTATTCGCCTGTGGAGAGGAGTGGATTGTCGGCGGCGTTCATCACCAGCGCGACGGAGATGCGGCAAGCGGTGGCAGTCGACACCACCAGCAGGCCCCATGTCTTCATTCCGAGCGGTGTGTCCATTACGCAGCGGCCCGACACATCGGAGATGTTGGAACAACAAGGAAGAAGAATGGAGCAGCGCACACTACCAGTATACCAGTCTACACTACTACAATGATCATCACGTCAGCGTCGTCCCGGCTCGTCTGCGGTCCGAGGGAGGTGAGGAGTTCTCTCCCTGGTGTTCTACGACCTGAGGGAGGTGTTCCCGGACGGCCCGGTGCAGCGGCATGCAGGCAGCAAGAGGCTGCTATGAGAGTCCTCGGCGCACGGCTGATCTACAACTTCACTACATGCACACCATGAGTTTTGCCTCACGGGCTACGGCTCCTGTGAAGACGTTCTTTTACATCCATGATTTGCTCATGGATGTGAGGGAGGAGATGTGAGTTTTATTTTTGAAGAAGAAAGCTGCCTTGCAGTGGCTGTGAGCTGCTGTGATGACACAGTTGCATTCCTGTTTTTCAGTCATATCTGGCCAATATGACTGGGAAGAGGAATGTGATGAAGTGTGTACACGTTGAGAAAAAAGAAGAAGAAAAAAATCGAAGTGGGACAAAGGAAACAACTGACTCTACGACAAACAAAGGCCGTGCTTTGGCCTCTGCGCATCCAGTGGTGCGCACAGGAACTGCGTGTGCATACAAGCTTCTTCATATGGCCTGTGATGGCTACTGAACAGTCAAAGGTGAGATGAGAAAAGAGAAACTTTGCAGAAGAATTTCATCAGATGAATATCAGTTTCATTTGAGTTCAATTGTGATGTCAAAAGTTTGTCTAGTTCAACATATTATAGGCACTATGTTGGATGTATATGTTCTGTCGTAAATTAGATATGTTGATTTATAAGCCTAATTACATAAATCAAGGAGGAATATTTTCCCCATGACGTGAAGAGAATATTGGTCAATATTGTTTTAATTTACTAAATTCTGGCCTTTTAAAGTTATTCTTTTCTATGTTCTGTGTACCTAACTCTGAGAGAGCAGAATTTAGATTTAATGCAGTATATAACAAATATGTTATTGCACGTGATAAATTTACCGTAAACACGACAGTGTGATGTTAAGTGTCAGAGATGTATACTATTCATTCATGCCAATCTTTACATCGGTTGAG
The DNA here is from genome assembly GCA_039105355.1 of Benthosema pterotum. Classification (NCBI taxonomy): domain Eukaryota; kingdom Metazoa; phylum Chordata; class Actinopteri; order Myctophiformes; family Myctophidae; genus Benthosema; species Benthosema pterotum. The sequence continues at coordinate 1,799,086 of CM076981.1, read as the reverse complement.
GTTATGTAATTGTTAAAAGTGAGATGAATTACGTCACAAAGGAGTTATTGATATGTAAAAGGAGTTTTTATTGTGGTTTTCAGCTAGAACGTATTTTTTTTCTGTGTTTGTTTCCGTGGCAGCACGTGGCTGGCGCACGATGGTTCCCAGGAGTGTCAGTGATCCTGAAGTTTATGTTATGTTATGGTTAAACGTTAGAGCTTGAAATTAAAGTAACACATGAAGAGCTTTGAGAAACATTTTGATGATGAATATGTAATGTATTGAAGAACACTGATTACCAATTTATGTGATTTGAAAACCTAGTTGTAAGCTATTTTTTGCATTCTACTGTAAATGTTTGATTTTTTTTAAGTGTCATGTTTTTGATGTTCGACTAGTCATAAGGGACAGAGGGAGGACTGGTGATAATGTGGTTCATATCATCTTTGCATGAGGTTACACCTCATGGAGGGAGGATTGTGTATTTATGAACCACATTATACATTATACATTATACATTGCACATTACAATATTGGCTATAATTACAATTGGCTGTTTCACTAAAATGCTGACAGCTTACTTGGGACAGTAAGGAGTCCTGCAGCTGTCATTCTACAGAAATAGGGCCACCTGGCCACTATGGTCAAGACTTGTGAGTGAGAACATCTACTATAGCTTCCTCAGTGAAACAATGCCTAATTTGGGATTCTTGACACCTCTAACCTTAGGGGGTTGGAGCATGACAACTGTTACTTGAAACTATAAAGTCTTTAACTGTATGTACTGCCAGTTGAGTTGAGAGAGTTGTGTGTGTCCCGTCAGGCCGGCAGGCCTGATGGTCTGTTCAACCAAGATGACAATAAACATGGAACATTCGAAATAATGCTGCTGCTCCTGCTTGCTTCCTTCTCCCAACATCTTTGCACTGCTCCGTTTGAGTGTTATTATAAGACTCCACTATATTTTCAACAGTACTTTTAGAAGTGGGGGGGACGCCTCTTAAAGGGGTACTCCACTTTCAAAAAAACTTTTGGTCATTTTATGGTCTACTCAGCCTCATGTGAACACACCAGACAGTTTATAAGTTACTCCTTTCAGTATTTAGATATTTGATGTTCATTAGTCTGCTGGAACGTCCTTCCTATACAAACCCATTATAACTTAAAACTCCATTTTAACCATGACAGATTATTCGAAAACAACCCATCTTTTTTCTGGTGACTGATATTGTCCTCCTAATACGTGAGAGGTCTGTGGAATTTCATTTGCAGTTTTTATTTATTTTTAAAATATTGTTTTGGAAAATGTAGCCGCCTCCATATTTGGGTAGGCCTACCCAAATGAATAAAACAATATTTTAAAAATAATTGTCATTGTGAAAGTGAAATGCACTATTTTGTTATTACATTTATTTTCATAGTTGGAAAAGGTCCTCTACCTCTTGTTTACATTCAAATGGACTAAAAGCCATAGAAAGGTTTCTGTTTTGTCATGTAATAAGCTGCATTATGGAAGGTATGCAGTAGGATATTCTGTGTCAAGAAAACCTGCAAAAATATATATTACCAATTATTTAAAAATAAAAATCCATTCTGTGCAATATATAATTTATAATACAAAATAATCTTATTGTTCAATTTCAAGCTTATAAAAATGTCATATGTAATAGTAATATAAATATATTATATTGTAATATATTGTTTTAAAAGGAAGGTAATAATGAATAAGTAATATGTTAAAAAGATAAAGTAATATTCTTCTAAATCTGGCTTTTTGTTTCTTCCTGTCCTTTTTTGTTGTTATTATAAAAATTCAAAAAAAGTGCTGATCATAAAAAAAGATAAATATTCTCAACACCGTTGCTTCTGATTTTCCTATAAATATAATAAATATATGTCTCTAAATGTCTTGATGAATTGAACAGGGTGGCTGACATTGTAAACAAGATTATTTTTAACTGGTTAAGAATACTCCTAACCAGTTAAGGTCCATTCATAGTTATCAGTCTGGTGTTGAGTTGTGTACTGTAATTCTCCAAGATGTTCGTAAAAACATCAATCAATCAATTAATAGCCTAATATCCTATTAAAATATACCACAACAGACGTTTTTTTGTAAGAGGACCATATTTCCTATTATTAAATAATATAATAATAATAAAAATGTATTATTAGAATTTGTCATATATTTCATCACTGCTGTCAAGACAAAAATAGGACTATGAAGCAGACAGACAGACAGACAGACAGACAGACAGACAGACAGACAGACAGACAGACAGAGCTTCCACTAACCTGTCGGATCTCCTCACAAATGAAGGTGAACACCCAGAAGTACAGCACATATTCGCTGATGGACGGCCCACTAGGGGGCGCTGGCTTAAAGTCCACCAGCAGCACGTAGGCAAACAGGCAGAGGAAGACGATGTACATCACTGTGTTTCCCACAAACTTAGTGACGGGAGCACTCCAGAACTGACAAAATCTTGATCTGTCAAAGGAAGTATCCAGACACAAATCATAAACAACTATCCTCTATAAAACTGTAGTGTGAAGCGTGAACACAGACATGATTAACACAGAAACATTAGACTGTGGATCATCTGAACAACAGGTGGGAGAAGAGAATGTACCCCCCCACCCCCACCCCACCTAAACACACATTAGGGTTCTCTATTTTCAAGGGAAAGAAGGATGTGAGTAGATCAGTGTTTTTACTCTGCAGGAGGAAAGATGCAGGGAGAAGCCAAGCTCCACTGAGTCAGGATGGTGAAACAGCTGTACTCTCTTGGGTTTTAGACAGAGGGGTAGACAGACGTCCCCCCTCCTCTCTCTGTGTGTCTCTGTCTCTGTCTCTCTCTCTCTGTTCTTCTCAATTGGACTGATTGGGTTTCACTAGATAGGTGGCGACTGAAGCCTCAAATCAGGCCAGGGAATCATAGTCATACACCAGTCAGGCCAGTAATATGGACGTTCTTTTTACTTAATGAAGTAATTAATTCCAATGTTTAATGTCTTGTGAATGCGATTTTGGCCACACTTACCAACTGTATGTACTTACTTACTACATTCCCTGAGGAACATTGATGGCCACTGATGAGTCTCCTCCTTCCCCTTTGGTCCTGTACTCTCTGCTCCAGTTGTTGTTCTGTGGTTCTCCTCCAGGTGGCTCTGGGCCTTCGTCTCTTCCTCTTTCCTTGTGGGTTCCATGTTAAGGAGTGTTTAGTGATTGATTTGTTATGTTGTCGTAGTGTGTGTCCTATGCATGTCCATCTTCTCCTGATCTGTGTTTCTATAGTGTCTTGTTGGAGACAGTGTTGGGCCAGTAAACTCCTAGGTTGAAGAATGTCTGTATTTTGTTGAGTATAATGGTAGTTATTTCCATGTTTCAGAGCTGTATAGTAGATGGATTTGACAATGGAGTTGAATATTTGCAGTTTGGTCTTGAGTGATATGTTTTTGGCTTTCCAGATTTTTATTTAAGATGTTGAATGTGATCCTAGCTTTTTTTTTAATGTGATCCTAGCTTTTCCTATTCTCCTATGCTTTAAGCCTCCTCATAGCTCTCAGTCCAGGTCTGATTGCATGTCCCCTACACCAGTTCTCTGGTGTAGGGGACATGGGTGATTGCATGTCCCCTATACCAGAGAACTGGTGTAGGGGACATGGGTGATTGCATGTCCCCTATACCAGAGAACTGGTGTAGGGGACATGGGTGATTGCATGTCCCCTATACCAGAGAACTGGTGTAGGGGACATGGGTGATTGCATGTCCCCTATACCAGAGAACTGATGTAGGGGACAAGGACGGGACATGGGTGATTGCATGTCCCCTATACCAGAGAACTGGTGTAGGGGACATGGTTCTGCACCTACAACTGCCTACAAGATCCACTACAACTAGCCACTACAACTAGCCACTACAACTAGCTACACCCGGCTATCACCACAGAGCTACCAATGGCTGCCACTACCACATGATTGCAACTCCTGCCTCCCCCTTCTACAAACAGCGGGCATATTGCATTACATGTTGAATTGCAACACCCCAGGTTAGAACGCAGAGTAGAGAAGTTGTAGATCTGCTGTTCTTCAAACCTTTTATTGCTTTTATTTTTAAGTGTCTCTTTTCTTTGTCTGTGCCATTATCTGACAATGACAATACACACAACCTTGCTATGATCGACATTTAATCCTGTCGTCCATTCTTGGGATGTTTTGTATCAATTTATGTTAACTAAATTGATTATTTTATGAGAAAGAGAAAGGTGTTTTCTATCAATATTTACAGCACAAGTACAGATGAGATATTTACTGATTAGTCTGCCAAGAACTCATGTTACATTAACAGTGATGTGAGCGATATAATTTCATTACATTGTAATATTAGTAATATTTCATAATTTCATTAAATATGGGAAATTAATATTGTTCATATATTTCAACTACACTACAGGTGGTGCCCCGTGTGAGGCAGACTCTGTAAACCAGGATTCCCCTAATAAACAAGGGCCATATTTTGACGAGAGTACCAGGCCGGGGGACGAGTCCATGCACACAGGATTTTAGTCATGCACGTCCATGTGCAAGGTTTTATTTTTTTCATTCATTATTAATTAAAGGAATATTTCACTTCTTATGATCATCAACAACATCAGCATTATGTTCCTACATAGTCTAACACTACAACAGAGTGACGAATGCATGTTGCATTCGAACTTTTCTAAATAGGACGATTTGAGCAACACTGTCAATATGTCTGACAAAGCACTCAGCTACCTGGATTTATTTAATCAGCTTTTAATGTTATTAGTGGTTACATCGTGTTTGGTTTTCATTCCTGCAGAATGTGCCCAATAGGTGGCCCGCGGGCCGCCTGGGTCATTTTATCAACTCAGACTTATTTTATACACCCCTGAGGTTTGTTTTTTTAAGTTATTGAGTCACTCAGTTTGTCACTTTGTTTGATATTTGTTTGATGTGTGTGTGTGTGTGTGTGTGTGTGTGTGTGTGTGTGTGTGTGTGTGTGTGTGTGTGTGTGTGTGTGTGTGTGTGTGTGTGTGTGTGCGCGCGCGTGCACGAGCGAGCGAGCGAGTGAGTGAGTGAGGATCACATAAGTTGAGTTTCCATTTATAGTTCTGGTAATAGCTACAGTACAATATACATCATGGGAAAACAAGTGTATTACTGTTGAAGAATTAGGACTAACCTGGGGATGAAGGAGATGAAGTCGGCCCAGAGCAGCAAGGGGCACAGCAAGGGAAACCAGGTGAGAAGGATCTTCCACATTGGTGTGTCTCTCTCCATTCTCCCCCACCAAACCCTAGCAAGCACAGACTGACAGGCCAGATAAACATTTGAAATCAAATGAAGGGTGCATGTCGACACACAAACCTATAAACCAGGTCAACAACCAATAATGCACAGAAAGGCCAAAATAAAATCATTCACTGTCTACTGTCTGTCTGTTGGACAGTAGTGTATTTCTAAAACCCACTTCAGTTCAAATACTGACAGAATATACAGTATATTTTACCAAAACAAAATACAGACCAACTGAAAACCTTTCAATTGTCATTATTTCATCTACTCAGTCTCATGTTAACACCCCAGACAGTATTCAGTATTTACATATTTGATAATCATTTACAGTGTATTTAGCTGCTACACTCGCTTCCTATACAAACCCATTATAACTTTTCATTTATTTAGGGCCCAAGCAGTCCACACAGTGGACAGCCCTTAGATTTGTTCCCTCTGTGGACATCTTCAAAAAACATTTAAAATGCACCTATTTGCACACAAGCTTTTGCTGGCCTAACTGGTATAACTTGATTTTGCACAACTTGTTTTTCTTGTTTTATCTTATTGCTTATTGTTATTGGTAATTTGTGTTGTTTGTTCTTATTTGCTTGAGCTCCATTGTGTTGCACTTTCTCTCCCTGTTGTTTCTTTTATCTTGTTTTTTTTTGCATTGTACAGCACTTTTTGCATTGTACAGCACTTTATGAGTTCTCTCTATGAAAGGTGCTATATAAATAAACTTTACTTACTTACTAATATTAAGTAGTTCTGGTCACACCTGTAAAGTAGATTAATCCACAAAACTAACTAATTTGTATTGCCGAATTATGTCTAAAATAGTATTATTTCTAAAAGACTGTGTGAATCTTCAAGAACCCTGGTCTGCTTTCACAATTAATGTATTTCAGTCTTCCATGTTTTATGGCTTATTTGCTTATTGCCTTGGCTGCCTGCTTGGTCCTGTCTTAGCGCTGCTTGCAGCTATATTTTTATATTGTTTTGGAAAATATCCACAAAATGCTCCACACCGGTGAGCAAGACAATAAATGAGAAAGCACGGCTCCTCATGTATTAGGAGGACAATAGAAACAAGATAGGAAAATGATTGTGTTTGTGATGAATCTGTCATGGTTAAAATGGAGTTTTAAGTTATAATGGGTTTGTATAGGAAGGGGGCGGGGCAGCTAAAATTAACATCAAATATCTAAATAGTGAATGCAGTAACTTATAAACTGTCTGGTGTGTTCACATGAGACTGAAGAGATGATAGAATGGTCAAAGTTTTGTTGAGGGTGAAATATCCCTTTAAGGTTAATGTACTAAAACAATACTAGTTTCTCTCCAAATAAATCCAACCAACCTCTAATCCATCATGGTTGAAGAAGCGAGATTCAGCAGCTATGGCCATCTGGAGGCAGTTTGTTCCCCAGACTGGAGACTCTCTTCTGAGCAGTTTGAAGGATTTATCCTCATCCTTCTGGTAATATGAACTCAACGTATCTGAGGTGAGAAATTCCACAAAGCATGGTTTTCTCTGTGTCCTTATGATTCTGGATTTTTCCCATGTATATATTACCATGTGTTTTGACTTACTGTAGATCACAGTCTACCATTAGTTTTGCACAAAAAACACTCCTTTGACTAAAACAGCCTTAGCCACTTGGCCCAACATGACCAAAATATGCCATCCTCATCACTTTTGTCAACAGTGTGCTGTCTAACTATCAGTTCTTGATTAATTACAGGTCTCACCATGTGCACCGTCTTCAAACTTCTGTGCCAGCTCTGTCATAGAATGTTGGGTCTCTGTCTCATACTCCATCTTGGACATTTCTCTCAGCATTTTACAGGAACTCAGAGCATTCAGCACCGGCTCCTCTGACTGGGAGATGGACAGAGGCACAGAGGGACAGACAGATGGACAGGACAGTCAGAGAGAGCGATACAGAGACACAGAGGGACAGACAGATGGACAGAGAGACAGACAGAGAGAGAGATACAGAGACACAGAGGGACAGACAGATGGACAGAGAGACAGACAAATGGATAGAGGACCAGAGAGACAGAGGGCTGGTTAAAAAACATCACGTTAATGTGACTGGTGGCCAGATGAACTTAACTTACCGCTAATTCAGCTCTTGAGACACATCGTCATCATATTAAATTGCATTATTCTCTGAACTCAATACATTGGTTGTTACGTGACAACAGGACTAGGTGGTCCACACAGTTACCATAAAAAACACCTCAACTCAATGTCATTGTAATTTGAACGGGTAGCATGTTGCTACCTATGCTAAGAGCATCCAAGTCTGCATAGAAGACCATGGCACAGAGACAGTGTCCATAAGGGACATGAAAAGGGAACATATAACCTGTTATAATCTTCCAAGGGACTTAGTTAAGACTGACGCTGGGCTATTCAAAGTCGAGTCATTAGTGCAGCCAGAGCTCATCAGGGAATCAAAGAGACATCTAAGAACACATTACTAAACAACAGAATATTAAGAATTAAATCTGTAAACAATGTAACAGATTTAAGTAAATAAGGCCATTCTGCAACACAAAAAAAATGAAAAAAAAAAAAATGAAAAAGTTGACCCTGTCATCTTCAATGTTTTACCTTCTCCCAGAAGAAGACAGCCATGTCCCTGTGGTTCTGGAGGACAGCCCAGATGAGGAGATGAGTCCAGGGGGATTCACAGAGCTTGTCCCTGTATGAAGGTACTCTTTCTGGGCTCTTTTTGACATGCTGAGGAGAGAAGAGGGAATGGAGAATGAAGAATAAAAACATTTCTCCAAGACTATTTGTTTACATTTATATTATGATCAAGCCTTCATTGACCTTTTAATAATTAAAACAGCTATTATAGCAGCCCTGTTACTGGAGTCCCCCAGGGGTCATTACAATAAGGGGCCACACAATTATTTCCCTCTACACTAAATCAGAGATGGGGAGTCGCTGTAAATGGGACTCTAGACTTCGGACTACCAGATTTTTTTTTTTTACAGAGACTCATGACTCGGACTCGAGATAAAAGACTCTAGACTCGATTCAAGATGGACTCAAGCTCTGAGACTCGTGTCCATCTCTGCACTAAATTTCTCCTCGACAAATAGCCAATGTACCAGCTCACATTCACCAGTTGTGTTTGGTAACCATATGTTTACAGTAACCATAGTAACGGTATGTTTACAGTAACCATGGTAGCCAGATGTGTTTAGAACCAGATCAGAGGAATACAGTACCTCAGGACTAGACTTCTGGTCTTCCAGATCCAGAACGGTGAGGTAGAACGGCTTCACATCAGGCATCAGCCTCTTCAAGACACCTGAAACCTGGAGAGAGACAGACAAGACCAGACCAGTCCTTTCTTTCTTTCTTTCTTTCTTTCTTTCTTTCTTTCTTTCTTTCTTTCTTTCTTTCTTTCTTTCTTTCTAACATATAAAACAAAATGAAACGTCTCAGCCTAGTAGAAACGTGTTTCTCAAAGATTTCTCAATCCTACAACGTTTTAAAGTCAACCGTCCGGGCTCAGTCCTGAACTGTGCAAACCTGAGCCCAAGACTTGCAGCATCATGTCGATGGCGTCATGATGACGTCATCGGACCTGACAGGGATATACAGACTACTGACAGCTCCATATATGGAGATATATACTGACTACTGACAGCTCCATATATGGAGATATATACTGACTACTGACAGCTCCATATATGGAGATATATACTGACTACTGACAGCTCCATATATGGAGATATATACTGACTACTGACAGCTCCATATATGGAGGTATACTGACTATGACATCTCCATATATGGAGATATACTGACTACTGACAGCTCCATTTGGGGATATACTGACTTCTGACAGCTCCATATATGGAGATATATACTGACTACTGACAGCTCCATATATGGAGATATATACTGACTACTGACAGCTCCATATATGGAGATATATACTGACTACTGACAGCTCCATATATGGAGGTATACTGACTTCTGACAGCTCCATATATGGAGATATACTGACTACTGACAGCTCCATATATGGAGATATACTGACTACTGACAGCTCCATATATGGAGATATACTGACTACTGACAGCTCCATATATGGAGATATACAACTACTGACAGCTCCATATATGAAGACAGCTCCATATATGGATATATACTGACTACTGACAGCTCCATATATGGAGATATACTGACTACTGACAGCTCCATATATGACGTCATCAGGTGCACGGACAGACAGACTGACAGATGGACGGACAGGGTACGTTTTATAGTCCCTATAGCCAATAGCCAGGATGAAATATGAAGTAATTCTGGGGGTGCTTGGCATGAAATACTGTATGTTTAGCATCAGGCACAGTGGTTAGTGCTGTTGCCTCACAGCTAGAAGGTTCCTTCAGTGTCCCCTCATCTGCCTCATCAGTGGCCATACTCACAAAAACATGCAGTAACCCAAACCATGGTCTCTAAAGCCATCATCCTGGTGGTGCTATAACAGGCTGTTGTGAAAAAGGTCTGAACCTAAACCCACCTCAAACAGGCTGGTCTTGTTCAGAGAGTCCAGGTCTGAGGTCCCCAGTCTCTCCTTCAGTCTCTCCTTCAGCATCTTGTAGAGCAGTGTGCCCGGTCTCACTCCCCTGTAGAGGGTCTCCAGATGCCCATACGTCAGGTAACTCTGGATGTTGAACTTCTTCTCAATGAACAGATTTATAAACTCTGTCTGGTCATTGATCAGTGCAAACATCATGCAGTCCATCAGAGCCTCATCCTGTTGGACACAGTGGAGGTAAAACAGAGACACCTTATCTGACTCAGTGGTCCAGGGACCCCCAGGGGTTCTTGAGGGAGCTCTAGGGGTCCTCAGCCAAATGATACTTTAGAACAAGTGTCACCCGTATGAGTATACAACTGACCCTAACAGCTCCATCTGGTCCCATTTAATGTGTATAAACGAGTTAGATTGTAGTGGTGGCAGTGGTACCATATACAACAGTAGTAATATGTCTGTACCACTAGGAGGCAGTATTTACATACAGCAGGGGTGTAAAACCCAAATACAGAGTGGGCCAAAATAGAAAAATTGGTACAAGTCGAGGGCCGGAGATACCGGTCTGTGTTTCAACACCAGTTTACGATGACGTCCCTGTCAAACAGCAAAAAAAAAAAAAATAATAATAATAAAAATAGGGAAAAGTAATTTCCCTTCAAAAATCAATGTCTCTTAATGGCAAGATAATTGTAAAGATGAAACTGCCTGCATTAAAAAAAACTGTTTTAAGTTTTAATGAAAAATAGCAGGTGTTCACGTCTGCTATTTTTCGGGAGGGGGGGGGGGTTCTTCTATGATCCTCATCAAGTGCTGCTTTCATAGTTAATTGAGAAAGTAAATGAGACTGAGTTGAGGAAGTAAAACAATTAGTTGCATGCATTTCTTATCATGGGCCAGTTCTAATACTAATTCAAATTCATCCCGCGGGCCAAAGATAATTCATTCACGGGCCTGATTTGGCCCCGGGGGGCTTGAGTTTGACATATATGACATACAGTGATTATGTTGTTGTTTCTCGCCTTCTTGGTGATGTCATCAGTGATGTCGTTGAAGAAGAGACGACTCTCGGCTAAGTCAACTCTGTTCCATCTCATGGTTAAAATCAGCTCTTTGCTGTAAGGGAAGGAATTATCTTCCCTTATAGATGCATGCTTTTCACTGGCTGAAACACACACACACACACACACACACACACACACACACACACACACACACACACACACACACACACACACACACACACGGGGTGAAACATAGTCTCCACCTTACGGTGTACTCAGGTGGAGACAAATATTGTATATTAATATTTAGAAATATACAGTACCTTGC
>CM076981.1:1772897-1785397 GCA_039105355.1 Benthosema pterotum | reverse complement strand
CCCCTTACCCCTGTGTCTGATCGCTGGTTAGACTGGTATATTCACCATAGTGTCAACCCCTTACCCCTGTGTCTGATCGCTGGTTAGACTGGTATATTCACCATAGTGTCAACCCCTTACCCCTGTGTCTGATCGCTGGTTAGACTGGTATATTCACCATAGTGTCAACCCCTTACCCCTGTGTCTGATCGCTGGTTAGACTGGTATATTCACCATAGTGTCAACCCCTTACCCCTGTGTCTGATCGCTGGTTAGACTGGTATATTCACCATAGTGTCAACCCCTTACCCCTGTGTCTGATCGCTGGTTAGACTGGTATATTCACCATAGTGTCAACCCCTTACCCCTGTGTCTGATCGCTGGTTAGACTGGTATATTCACCATAGTGTCAACCCCTTACCCCTGTGTCTGATCGCTGGTTAGACTGGTATATTCACCATAGTGTCAACCCCTTACCCCTGTGTCTGATCGCTGGTTAGACTGGTATATTCACCATAGTGTCAACCCCTTACCCCTGTGTCTGATCGCTGGTTAGACTGGTATATTCACCATAGTGTCAACCCCTTACCCCTGTGTCTGATCGCTGGTTAGACTGGTATATTCACCATAGTGTCAACCCCTTACCCCTGTGTCTGATCGCTGGTTAGACTGGTATATTCACCATAGTGTCAACCCCTTACCCCTGTGTCTGATCGCTGGTTAGACTGGTACATTCACCATAGTGTCAACCCCTTACCCCTGTATCTGATCGCTGGTTAGACTGGTACATTCACCATAGTGTCAACCCCTTACCCCTGTGTCTGATCGCTGGTTAGACTGGTATATTCACCATAGTGTCAACCCCTTACCCCTGTGTCTGATCGCTGGTTAGACTGGTATATTCACCATAGTGTGAACCCCTTACTCCTGTGTCTGGTCACTAGTTAGACTGGCATATTTTTCAATAACGATATGACCCGATATAACAAAAAAGGGCAGATCAAATACATTTTACGATACAGTTTTGGGACATCCCTAATGTAAATATTGTTTTTGTACTGAGTCAATAAGTAAAATTTTCTATCATGTCCAGTGATAGTCTTTCAATACACCCCAAACATATTTTTGATCATCTTCATACTAACGTTTGTGAAGAACAGAGCCTTGCCAACCGTGTTTTTTTGATCAAAAAACAGATCCCCAGATATTTGGGTTTAAAGTTGGCCGTCCCGTTAGCAAGCAGAATACAGACCATTTTACACTTCCTGTTTTTACTGAAAATGAAAAAAATAAAAGTTTTACGCAGGGAAACTAGGCGGAGCTCCGGAGCCAAATTAATTGATATTAAAAAGGCGTCGCCCGACAAAGAGTGAATTCATTTCGCATTAACCCTATAACGCCGTTGGTATCATATATGATACACCAATTCTTCAGCTGGCTCATGTTTCAGTGTAACCACTACTTGGTTCAAAAACCTGTTGTATCACATCTGATACGTCCCCTGCCCCACCTGGACCATACCATTTGCACTGCAAGTAGATACAGAGCCTCAGATGGTATGACCCAAAATGGCTGCCTCTATCTAATTTGCAACAGCAGAAGCCACTGTCCAAACATTTTGGTTATGAGGACATTTTGGTGAGTTTTCCTTGTATATCTTTACTGATATTTTGAAATAAGGGTTGCATAACTTGATTGAACTTAGTCATTCTCAAAAAATATAATTTTAGTTTGTTGTTTACCACGTCTGAAAAGTATGTATCATATATGATACTGCAGTTTTTTAGTACCATATAATGATGTATCATATATGATACTACAGGCTTTAGTTATTGCACACTGCCTATGGGAATATCTATTATGCTCTACACAACTTTCATTCTTATAATTATTTTTCTATCAATCAAACATGCTGGGCATTCAATGTTGTTATGCATGTGTAATAGAGAACATCTTTACTCAAATTCTAAATGTTGAACCCCAAACCCCAAATGCCTGACCTCACTGACCTGAATAGAGTACTACATAAGTACTACGTACAGTGAGTACAGTATACTCTATGGGTACTACAGTGAGTACAGTGAGTACAGAGTACTCTATAGACAATACAGTGACTACAGTGAGTACAGTGTAATCCATGTACAATACACTGAGTACAGTGGGTACAGTGTAATCCATGTACATTACACAGAGTACAGTGAGTACAGTAAGGAGAGTGTACTCTATGGACACTACACTGAGTACAGTGAGTACTGTGAGTGCAGTGTACTCTATGGACTCTACACTGAGTACAGTGACTACTGTGTACTCTATGGACACTACACTGAACACAGTGAGTACAGTGTACTCTGTGGAGACTACACTGAGTACAGTGAGTACAGTGTACTCTAGTACTGAGTACTAAGTTGTTAAGACCCAATGTATCATTTATGATACAATAAAAATAACATATATATACATGTTTTTTGAAAAAACTTTTTTTTTAAATTTTCTTTTATGACCTAAAAAGAGTTCAATTTCAAAAAATTGGAATTTTCTTACTTCATGGTTCAGGCTTTAAAGGGTTAAGAGACCCAAGATTTTCTGGGTTTGGTAAAAGATGGTTTAAGTGATGATCCCATGATGTCTCACCTGTTGAACAGCTTTATCTGTCTGGACTTCAGAAGGGAAGTGTTTCCTGACTGCTTCTGTCACATCTAAATGTTCCTCCAAGACGTCACTCAAGAGGTCGGCCACGCCTCCTGAACCTGCCAGCACCAACCAGGGTGTGGAGTTCTCCAAAGACACGCCCACACTCTGAGAGGGGGGGGGGGGCAGAGAGAGAGAGAGTAATGCTAGGTTGCTATGGAGACCACAGTATGAGTGATGCTAGGTTGCTATGGAGACCAGAGTAGGAGTGATGTTAGGTTGCTATGGAGACCAGAGTATGAGTGATGTTAGGTTGCTATGGAGACCACAGGTTTATACATTTATACTGAATATTTTCCCAGGTTGTGTTTTGGTCAAATATATATATATATATATATATATATATATATATATATATATATATATATATATATATATATATATATATATATATATATATATATATATAGTTATCCAGCCATAAGTAAAGAACCGATGATCGTGTTTATAAAATGTATTTTTAAGGTGATAGGAAATAATTCGGATCATCTGCTGATCAGTGTTTACATCACTAATCACAGTGTTCAGTAGAGACTGTACCTCCAGTGTTTACATCACTAATCACAGTGTTCAGTAGTGACTGTACCTCCAGTGTTTACATCACTAATCACAGTGTTCAGTAGTGACTGTACCTCCAGTGTTTGCATCACTAATCAAATTGTTCAGTAGTGACTGTACCTCCAGTGTTTACATCACTAATCAAAGTGTTCAGTAGTGACTGTACCTCCAGTGTTTACATCACTAATCAAAGTGTTCAGTAGTGACTGTACCTCCAGTGTTTACATCACTAATCACAGTGTTCAGTAGTGACTGTACCTCCAGTGTTTACATCACTAATCACAGTGTTCAGTAGTGTGTACCTCCAGTGTTTGCATCACTAATCAAATTGTTCAGTAGTGACTATACCTCCAGTGTTTACATCACTAATCAAATTGTTCAGTAGTGACTGTACCTCCAGTGTTTGCATCACTAATCAAATTGTTCAGTAGTGACTGTACCTCCAGTGTTTACATCACTAATCAAAGTGTTCAGTAGTGACTGTACCTCCAGTGTTTACATCACTAATCACAGTGTTCAGTAGAGACTGTACCTCCAGTGTTTACATCACTAATCACAGTGTTCAGTAGAGACTGTACCTCCAGTTTTTACATCACTAATCACAGTGTTCAGTAGAGACTGTACCTCCAGTGTTTACATCACTAATCACAGTGTTCAGTAGTGTGTACCTCCAGTGTTTGCATCACTAATCAAATTGTTCAGTAGTGACTATACCTCCAGTGTTTACATCACTAATCAAATTGTTCAGTAGTGACTGTACCTCCAGTGTTTACATCACTAATCAAAGTGTTCAGTAGTGACTGTACCTCCAGCAGGGAGAACTCTCCTCCTACAAGCATGCAGAGGACAGGAACGGTGATGGTGCTGCTTTCTGGAGAAAAAAATATATATATATATTAAATGATAATTGATAACATTGCATGTATTGATTCATTGGATGGATCATTTAAATCATATACCACAGTTGAATTTTGGGGGGCGACAGTGGCTCAGGGGTAGAGTCACCGGTAGATGGTTAGCAGTTAGCACCCAGTCATTCATTAGCACCCAGTCATTCATGTCCATCATCTCTTACCTCTGATGTGTTGTGTAGAGATGTGTTTCATCATGTCCATCATCTCTTACCTCTGATGTGTTGTGTAGAGATGTGTTTCATCATGTACATCATCTCTTACCTCTGATGTGTTGTGTAGAGATGTGTTTCATCATGTCCATCATCTCTTACCTCTGATGTGTTGTGTAGAGATGTGTTTCATCATGTCCATCATCTCTTACCTCTGATGTGTTGTGTAGAGATGTGTTTCATCATGTACATCATCTCTTACCTCTGATGTGTTGTGTAGAGATGTGTTTCTCTAACTGGACCCTGAAGTTCTTCTCACGTCCATCATCTACCAGGAGGAAGCCATCATGCTTCTTCTCCAGAGAACACAACCCAGGGTGACTGGGTGAGTTCTGATTTACTGGGGAGCGAACCCGGCCTCCCTGAGATGGAGGAAAACAGGACATACAGTTTAATTTGTTCTGAGATTAAAATAATTAAAAGTATACTTCAGTTTTTTTAATACTTACCATTAATATACTGGTGTCAACTGTATTAATTGATGTCCAGAGTCCCATGGTGGGAGTTCTGCTCTGGTATTGGTGAATATTAAGTAGTTCTGGTCATTTTGTGGAGGTCACTGGAGGTCATGCAGTTAAAGTAAATGAATCCACAAAACTTAAGTCTTTGAGGAAATTCTCATTTTTGTTTCATCATGTCAAGTGAAAGCAGAGAATCATAGCTACAATTTGACATATTGGTTGTGCAGTTTGACCCACCAGCTTTTGAGATATCGGGCGCGATTTTCCTTCCACCCCTTGTCCCTAACGTTATGCGATACCCGCAGCGAATTCCCTTATTGCTATTTTGGTCACCTTTTCTCTTCCCTTAGCCACTATTCTTTATGCCGACACCGTTATTTGTGGCTGGAGGTGTGGTCATGGGCGTGTTTGTTGCGCAGTCCCTTAAGTTGCTAATTTCGTCAGATAGATTTGGGAACTAGATAACGCCATCTGAGACCACCCCTTAACCGATCCGTGAAGGCAGAGCCACGTGCGCACGATGCGCGTCTGTGCGCCTTTGGAGATGTCCACGACTCCACGTGGAAAGGCGCCAGTTCAATTCATCTCCTTATTTATGGATTGTGCTATAAACAGCTGCAGATTGCCTGCTGTCTCACTTCCTTGTGTTTAGGTAATGTACAGTATATAATATAATTAAATACATTAATTAACTTGTGACGCAATGATGTAAATTGCAAAAAAAAACTCTGGAATTCGCGGCAAAAAGTCGTTTTTTTGATCATTCATTTCTCGGTCAATTCTGGACCATTTTTTACATTTCAAAATACAGCGTGACGGGAAAAACCTCCTCTCTCAGATGCTGTATAGAATATGTGGGTAGGTCTTCTCTACGATCCCGCATCGAGCAAAATGTAAGTGTCGGGGATTTGGTGGACCGTTTCCACCAAAATCCAGACACTTACATTTTGCTAGATCCCGTTCATAGTATCCTAGTTTTTTTTCTATTTTTTTTTCTATTCTTATGTTGTTGTTGTTTTTTTCAGCATTATGTTTATTGTTTGAAGATTGTTTCTGTAGGTATTACCC
This sequence comes from Benthosema pterotum, assembly GCA_039105355.1. NCBI lineage: Eukaryota > Metazoa > Chordata > Actinopteri > Myctophiformes > Myctophidae > Benthosema > Benthosema pterotum. The sequence continues at coordinate 1,779,520 of CM076981.1, read as the reverse complement.
CACATTTCTACACAGTAGGTGAGATAATTATGGTGTTATAAGGGTGCGATATAAGCTGTATAGTGAGTCTGAGTTCATTACATGTCTTAATTTCCCCAATATTTCTCGCTAATTTGGAGCGGATATGCTTAGTATGGGAATGACATAAGTGATTTTCATATGTTTGCGGAAAGAACCAGTTGTAAGTGACAGATGTATACATATATGTATACAGTATGTTAATGGGTCTGCTATGGTTGTTATAACTCTTTTTATGAGTGTAAATACCTTAGCTTTGACCAACTGCTGTCTGTTGTGTACAACATCCCAGGGAGTGATGCCAAACGCACGGACCCTGGTGTCCTCCACTGCTTCTCCTACACATCTCCACAAGTCTTCATCTAGACCTTCTGTCAGAATCCATGGAGATTGTCCTTCAGAGAGACAGGCTGAGAGAGAGAATTTATAGTTATAAATGATCTCATTTATCTTTACAACTCCTCTACTGGATTATCACACATGAAATATTCATTATTTATACTAGAATAAATAACTACAATTAGAAGTCAGTCAGTCAGTCAGTCAGTCAGTCAGTCAGTCAGTCAGTCAGTCAGTCAGTCAGACAGTCAGTCAGTCAGTCAGTCAGTCAGTCAGTCAGACACACACACACACACACACACACACACACACACACACACACACACACACACACACACACACACACACACACACACACACACACACACACACCGGTTTCATCCATGGCTTTGACCAGTCCATCTGTGATGACCTCTTTAACCCAGGGTTTGACCTTTGCTCTGCCCTCTCCAACCACAGACACCACCAGGCTGGGTGGGTTCCGTCCCCAACCAGCACCACCTCTGGATCTCCTTGTCATCAGTTTATAGGCCAGGGAGGGGTCAGTGTCTGTTGACAGACGCATAAACTAGACACACATAGACACACATATGACATTATATACAACATATTGTAGTCATTCATGTACTGTATATAATAAATGTCTGTTCTGTAAAGTTGGAGTTGTCCGACCGTCTGGCAGTCTAACCAGTGATCAACCATGCCACACAATACACACCTGTGTGTGTGTGTGTGTGTGTGTGTGTGTGTGTGTGTGTGTGTGTGTGTGTGTGTGCGTGTGTGCGTGTGTGCGTGTGTGCGTGCGTGTGTGATGAGGACAGTATCATGCACTACAGATTAAAGATACTTACATGTTTTCTCTTCCCCTCTGTCTTCCACCATCCATAATCATCATTAGGATGTTCAGGGCAGTCCATAATTCCATCTACAACACTTTGGACATTTTAATTAGATTACTCACAGCTTCAAAATTCATTTAATCGTGATAACTCACCTTTCAAACTACATCTAAAATATGACATGTTTTCCTGTACCGGATTTGAACATTTAAAAAAAATAAAAAAGCATATGTGGGAAAAAGGATCTGTTTGTTTTTAAAATATGTGATCTATAACCCCAATGCTTATGAATCCATGCTCTACCGGTTTGTTTTCAATAAGGATTTCTCAGTGGGCCAGTCGCACATGCGTTAATTGCATTAAAAAAAATAATAATCAACTTAATGCAATTATTTTTTTGACTAAAAATAAATTTGAAATCTCTATCTATAAAACTCTAATCAATGCGTTGGTGTAGAAAGGGCATTAAGCTATAAAACTCTAATCAATGCGTTGGTGTAGAAAGGGCATTAAGCTATAAAACTCTAATCAATGCGTTGGTGTAGAAAGGGCATTAAGCTATAAAACTCTAATCAATGTGTTGGTGTAGAAAGGGCATTAAGCTATAAAACTCCATGATGCACCTTCTGTGGAAGTTCTGCTTACCTGAAAGGACCTCCTTGTGGTTGTATCTGATCCTGAAAAACATTTCAGAGACATACAGGCCATGGGATGATATGAAAAACATTTCACAAACATACCTACAGGCTATGGGACGCTATGACTGTCATTTCTCATTCATATGATAAATTATTACAGCAGTGGTTCTCAACTTAGCAAGCAAGTTCATAGTTTAGATAGGGAGTGAGTCTGTGGTTCTGACTGCAGTGGGAAGTTCATTCCAATACAGAATACAAACAATTTACAGCTGAAACAGCTGAAAACACTCAAGTGAAGCAGTTCACATATTTCAAAACGCTAGACCTCAAATTAAATGTAAATAGACTCCTTTGTACAGATGATTTCCTAAAGTGAACAATTTGTGGGGGTTTTTTTGTGTTTTTTTTTTCATTATTTACCACCAACCTCCACGTTAGACACCAATCTGTAATGATCTTGAGCATATTTTGTAGATCTTTTTCACATTCAGCAAGCAGAATTAAATCATCTGCGTACAAAAGTTTGCCTACAATCATATCCGCCACTTTTGGTTTCTAATCTTAATAGCTAAATCATTGACGAAGATGGAAAACAAAGTTGGTGACAAAACATCTCCTTGTTTCACACCAAAGTGTGTAGGAAACCATCCTGTTCTGGAGTCATTCACCTGAACACAAGCAACAGGAGCATAATATACATACAATACCTGTATTAGTCTGTACTCGAGAAGCTTCCCCAAAAGCTTTTTGAAAATCAATAAAGCATACATTTGTTGATTTGTTTTCTTGAAATCTTGCTCTTATAATAGTGGTGAATGAGTAAATATGGTCAATACATGATCTTGCTTTATGGAAATCAACAAGACATCCTGACCGCTCCAGATGATCTGTCAGCCGGTTATTTAGAAGTGAAGAATATAATTTATATACATTACTAATTAGACTTATGCCTCTATAGCTAAGTGGTAATTTGGGGTCAGTTTTGATGACTTTGGAATAGGCTGGTACCACTGAGAGGGAACAACACCACTATCAAAGCAGGATTGAAACAAATTAAACGAAATTAAAAACAACTTATGGGATTTCAGTAACTCATAAGAAATGTCATTGATTCCTTCTTAATTTAGATTTTTCAATTACTCTCTTAACCTCTTCAATGGTGAAATTAACATTTAAGTCAAACTGAAATCATAATTATCAGCACTCAGCTCATTTTCCATTGTCCTTTTTAGTCCAGTAATTTCTTTCAAGAAAGCAAATTCATCAAATTGATAGTGATTACATCCAGAAAACAAATCTGCAAAATCATTTTCCCATTTCTGCAATACAATTCATTTGGGGTTGTAACCATGAATGTATTACAATTATTTAATCATTCGTGGGGCACAATAATGTAGTCTGAAGTAGACTGAAGTAAAATGATCGATATACATGATATTCTCCCGTTGACTACACAGCATTTTGACTCTCAAAAATTAAATTAAAACATATTTATTGATTGAAGTATCTAGACCTTTTCTGGATGGTACATTATCAACGTCGTAATAATATTACTTTACTTATTACTAGAATCAAAGACTAATATATTACATATTACAATATTACTTTCCCATGCCCCCCACAGTACCACAGACTCACTCCCTATCTAAACTATGGAATGAACTTCCCACTGCAGTCAGAACTGCAGATTCACTTCCAGTCCCAATCTTCCACCACAGTCTGATAACTCACCTCTTCACATTCGTCAATGACGTCAGCGCCATCTGTGTTTGGCTCATTTTGAACGGTGATCTTTACGTCTTCTACTCCATGTTGGGTGTGTTGGTGGACCATGCTAGAGCTTATCAGAGGTTTCAGTTCAACCTCAGCCATGACCACACTCAGCTGCACTTCTGGAAAATAACAGAAGACACATTATATAATACTATATTATATAATACTATAGTATTAAAGTATCTTGTTCACTGCTGCTATCCTATCCTCTTGCACATGTATACCTCACCTCATATAGTAGGCTGTATGTTGTTTGTTTAGTTGTAGCTTATATAGTCTCATATATAGCTTTAGATTTTAGTTGTAGTTTCTAGCTGTAGTATATTGTAGTTTCTAGTAGTTGTATATATGTCCTGTCTAGCTGTCTGTTAGCTTCACACTACTGCCACTTTATCACACCTGGTTAGCTTAGCACCTTCACCTCAAGTTAGGTGTACAGTTTGCACTTTACTGGTCTGATGCACTATTGTTTGTCTCGTCTATATATTGTCTCGACTTTGTCTCATTGCACTGTCTATTGTCTCGACTTTGTCTTATTGCACTGTCTATTGTCTTGACTTTGTCTTATTGCACTGTCTTGTCTTATTGCACTGTGGAAAATGGAAACACTATTCCATCCCTGTATATGTCCTGACATACACTGGAGTGACAAATAAAAAACCTTGAACCTTCAACATACAGTATATGACAATCAGACAATCAGTTTGGTTTCAAAGCCAAGCACGGCACAGACCTTTGCATCTACGCGTTAAAGGAGATAGTAAATAAGTATAGAGAACAAAAATACAAAACTCAACCGTACTTCTGTCTTTTATTGATGCATCTCGAGCTTTTGGTAGAATTAACCACAATTTTTAATCTTTATTAAATGATTTTTTACAAAATACAAAATAAAGCAGCAAGCAATTTGTAGTGTACATAACTGTGTGGAGGATGCAGCGTGTGGACTGGATCTAGAATCTACCGCACATCTCTGTTGTTACAAAGTAAGGCATTACGTAATCTCGTTACTTTACTTTTTGGAGCAAAAGTAATAATATTACAGTAATATGTAATCTAAATCTGTTACTGCCCAACACTGTCCACACCATAGCGCAATATAAAATATCATCATGCTTTACATATCATGTGACATGTCAAACTAGGGTGTTATTCATGATTCTGAAACCATAATTAGTGGATATAACCTAAAAACAGCCACTGACCTCATCACAGTAGTGATTGGTGTTGGAACAACCAGGCTCAACTTGGACACAAGTTGGTTATTTATTCATTTGTTTATTTACCGTAATTTCCAGACTATAAGCCGCTACTTTTTTCACATGCTTTTGACGCTGTGGCTTATACAAGGGTGCGGCCAATCTATGGATTTTCCAGGTTCCAGGTGGGCTCCGCAGACTAAATGATAGAAAGTTGGTTAACCAGACGTAACTATTTGAGAGCGTAATTTTTTTTTACACTCTCAAGCGTTATGATATTCACATCTAAATTAGCACCACTTAATTAATAAGTCATGTTCATTTTGGTCTAATTTTGATGTTTTGCCTCTTTTTTGTTTGTGAAAATCCATCCTGGAATTGTGAACAAAACCAAAAGAAATCTTTAGTTTGGGGTCTGTGGGATGAAGATGTTAAATTGTGAAAAAGTTGAAAACCACTGCTCTAACATGAAGCACCTGACTATAAGCCTGGTGCGGTTTATAGTCAGGTGCGGCTTATACAAGAAAAAAATCAGTATTTTGCCCCAAATTTAGCTGGTGCGGCTTATATTCAGGTGCGGCTTATAATCCAGAAATTACGGTAATTATTTCATATTAACACAGTTGAAATGCTGAAGAAGGTTTTCATACAGTTTGCATTTGGTCCTTGGAATGTTTTGCCCATTTTTAATATCTGTACAGGAACAACGTTTTGTGTCAGAGTGTGTAATGGCATTAGTAATGATTGACAGGTGTCAATCAGAATGTTTACCTTAGTAAAGTGTTGAGTCCAGACTGTAAACCTTACTCCTTCACTGTCAGGTCATTACTGTCACACACACACACACACACACACACACACACACACACACACACACACACACACACACACACACACACACACACACACACACACACACACACACACACACACACACACACAGACTGTTGGTAGGGCTTTGATTGAAAGCTGGAGGTAACATTCTTTGCCTATAGCCAACGCAGGTATGTCTCCCTTACAGTAAATAGGCTAAAAATAGAACAAGATAAACAAGAAATACAAGTCAGAAATTCTGCCAATACAGTGGGTTAAATCTCTCCCTGTCTCTCTCCCTATGAGAAAAGAAAAGAATTAATAAACAAACTTAAGCAGACGATAAACAACTTTTAAAGCACCTTCTTGATCCAAGTGAGTTTGAGTCGCCACGGTCAGCAGTGCATTACCGGTTTTAGTTTAATAATAAATTCCGTGTCTTCGTCCTTTTCTTTAGCTTACTGGACACACATGCTGCACACACAACTACAGAGTTCTTACTGGACACACATGCTGCACACACACACAACTACAGAGTTCTTACTGGACACACATGCTGCACACACACACAACTACAGAGTTCTTACTGGACACACATGCTGCACACACACAACTACAGAGTTCTTACTGGACACACATGCTGCGCACACACACAACTACAGAGTTCTTACTGGACACACATGCTGCGCACACACACAACTACAGAGTTCTTACTGGACACACATGCTGCGCACACACACAACTACAGAGTTCTTACTGGACACACATGCTGCGCACACACAACTACAGAGTTCTTACTGGACACACATGCTGCGCACACACAACTACAGAGTTCCTAAATAATCCAACGGAAGAAAACAAACACAAACACTCAGGAAGACATTAATGTTATATTCTCACCAGTACAGCCAGCAAACTCCTCACTCCCCAGACTCCTCACTCCCCAGACTCCTCCTCACTCCCCAGACTCCTCACTCCCCAGACTCCTCACTCCCCAGACTCCT
>CM076981.1:1692897-1767897 GCA_039105355.1 Benthosema pterotum | reverse complement strand
TTGACTCCTCCCTCTGTTCTACGTCACATCATTTAGAGCCACGCCCACCCCGGAAGGTTGACTCCTCCCTCTGTTCTACGTCACATCATTTAGAGCAGGGGTGGCCAACCGGTCACAGACTAAGAGCCACGTTTTTCACTGTGTTACTGCAAAGAGCCACATCAAACGGTCACAACGGTTATAAAACCGCCGCGACGGCCGTCACGTTCGCAAATAGGTTTCCCCTCTCCTGCCATAAGACATGTGCGTTTGTATGCAGGTGCGCAATGCAAAGACACACTATTAAAACATATAGACATATATTTAGAAACACGGTTTACAATCCAAAAAAGTATTTGACAAGTCAAAAAACATACACCTACACCTCCACGGTGGACTAGGAATCAGTCCTTGGTCGAGTGGCTGGGCACCACTGTATAGGGCAGGGGTTTTCAACAGGTGGTTCGGGGACCACCAGTGGTCCCTGAGAGGATTCCAGGTGGTCCCCAGGCTAAATGATGTAAAGTTGGTTAGACAGAAGTCTACACAACTAGAGAATGTAGAAGATTAATGGTATTTTTGATCTGTATGTTTGACTGTTTTGTTTTCTTTGTTGACAAAAGTAAACAAAATCTTTAGCTTTGGTGTCTGTGGAGCTAAAATGTCATGAAATGGTGCTCCTCTGTGGCTCAAATTCTGAATAAATGGTGGGGCCTGGTATAAAAAGGTTGAAAACCACTGGTATAGGGAATGCATGAGTGCGCCAGGCGGAGCGTTTTTGACGGTTCCATGTGGAAGCCCTTAAGAGCCGCATGAAACCAGCTGAAGAGCCGCATGTGGCTCGCGAGCCTCAGGTTGGCCACCCCTGATTTAGAGCCACGCCCACCCCGGAAGGTTGACTCCCCCCTCTGTTCTACGTCACATCATTTAGAGCCACGCCCACCCCGGAAGGTTGACTCCCCCCTCAAGTCCACTGTATGTAGTTAGTCCAGGCTTTCCTTTTGCGTGCAACGCGAACGAAAATGAAAGCATGAAAGCCTGGGTGTGGAGGCTACCTGAGTCCAAACAGTTGCTCCAGCTGTGGCCACAATATCACAAGTCCAAGATTTATTCTGGTGCCGACAGTTCTTTGACTATTGGCTGCAGATAAAGTATTTAACAGGAAGCATGTCACATTGGCTTCACAATAATAGCATACTATATGTAGAAAATAAAGTGCCGTGGTTTAAATGAAGTGGACAGAGAGAGAGAGAGAGAGAGAGAGAGAGAGAGAGAGAGAGAGAGAGAGAGAGAGAAAAGAGAGAGAGAGAGAGAACACACACACACACACACACATGTGCGTCTGTGTGGATGTAGGTGTGCGTGTGTGTGTGCGTGCGTGCGTGTGTGTGTGTTTGTGTGTAGGTGTTGTGTGTGTGTGTGTGTGTTTGTGTGTCCTCGCTCAGGACAGCATGGTTAGTGTGCATGAGAGGGCATGTGTGGGTGAGTGTGTAAGAGTGTGTGTTTGTGCCTCCAGACTTACAGACTAACATGTCATGTGAAAACACCATCACCACCAACACAAGTCTTGACCAATAAAGAATGCTATTTGCCCTGGGCAATATCAAGCCATTGACAAACTGTGCACAGGAGAATTTAACAAAGCTATTTTAACAATACTATTAGTGGCTATATAACTTTAGCCCTACAAATAATGCAATTTAACTGTAGACGTTTAATGTGGCTTACAATTTACCTCAGTATATTGTGACAACAGCATGGTGGAGAGAGAGAGAGAGAGTCTCTGACTGAGTCTGACAGAGTCTGACAGAGTCTGACAGAGTCTGACAGAGTCTGCTCCCGTCTCATCCCGAACATCACATTATATCTGAAACAATACCAGTGTGTGTGTGTGTGTGTGTGTGTGTGTGTGTGTGTGTGTGTGTGTGTGCGCGCGTGCGTGCGTGCGCGCGTGCGTGCGTGCGTGTGTGTGTGTGTGTGTGATGTTATGTGAACACAGCAGTTATCTCTTCTACACATCAGCGTCTGTAAGGCAAAGATGAAGGTCTCCCATTTGACCAAGCCCTGACCAGTACAGAATGCTGTATAACTTTAGCCCTACCAATAATGCAATTTAACTATAGACTTTAATCTGGCTTCTTTCTAGACACCATCATGTTTGGTGGGGCAGTTAGGGCAGTCAGGGGGGGGGCATCAGCAGCCAGTAGAGCTCAGATTACTGCCCAGTACAGCATGTTAAAACATTTGTTAAAATACATCTGTGGCTACAGTATATCATTCAGCATAACGTCCATACAGTTAACATACAGTTAACAGTCATATAGTAGGAATGAATGTTGAGTTATACCTGTCTGGTTCCTACAGCCATCTTGGACTAGTCCATTCATACCTCACAGGCAGGGGTTGGTTCCTACGGCCATCTTGGACTAGTCCATTCATAAAAACAACAGGGAGACATGCTGCTGGGCTGCCGTTAGTATGTCCTGCATGTGACGTTTTTATTTTTAAATAAAAACCAAAAACAGGAACTTACTGAATGCATTATGGTCTATGGGTCACGCCAACCACGTGATCCTCTGCCCCCTCAATATTACAACTTTGTCTATTTCTAAGGCTCTGGCTCAGAGTAGAGCCGAGTCCATTCGGTTAATGAAGACATTATTATTATTAAAAATGTAATAATAAATGTAATAGCCTACTGTCCAGGCACAGTACCGTTCTACTGAATACTTATATATAAAATAACTGAATCTAACTGATCCTGTCTGTCTGTCCGTCTGTCTGGGATCCACTCGTAGAGTTCAGGCAGTGATCAACAGGTCTGAACTATGAACTACTATATTTTAACGTCTTGTAGTCGAACACACAGCCTCACATACAGGCTGTTTCCTGGTGATAACAAAATGGGGTTGGTTTCCTGCTTACATGAAGTGGTGAGAGTCTGGGTGGGAGGAGAGAGAGAGAGAGAGAGAGAGAGAGAGAGAGAGAGAGAGAGATAGTGAAACTGCATGGTTTCCTCCCTCTGAAGTTCTCATCATGGCATGTCTACTTAATATAACAGAAGACAACAAGCAGAAAACAAAGGAGAGAACTGATGAGACCAGCATGGCCCACTATTTATTCAGCATTTGAGCCACAGAGGACCATTGTCTACTTAAAAGGATCCCTGGCTAACAAGAGAAATATGCCTTAAAACACTATACTTGCCTTCTATAACTAAAACATGCAGATAAAAACACCTTCAATACTTTATTTCTTTCATAAATAGAGAATCTTTCACTCAATAGGAGGTGCTCCCGGTCGCAGGATGATGATGTCACATGAGCATGTTCATCCATCCATGTATTCAATAGAGCTAGATCACACATGGACATGTGACATCATCATCCTGCGACAGGAGCAGTTCCTGTTGAGTGAAATATTCTCTATTTATGAAAGAAATAAGATGCCATTGGTGTTTTCATTTGTTTATTTTAGTCGTATAGGGAAAGTATAATGTTTTAAGTGATGTTTGTCTAGTTAGTCAGGGATCCCTTTTAACAATGAAGAAATGTACATTATTTCTGGGTTTAATCTCAGGTGGTGTTTGTGGGGAGTGGGAGATCCTGTCCCTAACCATAGAGGAGCTCTGGCACCTCTGAGGTCTTATCGATCAATCATATCGATACTTCCTGGTTGATAGACAGATCCATCCACTCAGAGACACTTCCATTTCCAGTACAATTACAAAATAAAACATTGGATGAATTATCACATTCCATGTAGAAAAAAAGGAAGAAGAAAAAAACACTCATATTTTGAAATGTGAGGAACTATCTGGCTGCTACTAGTGTACACTGGACACAACCCTGTTGTAATTATGACCTGCCAGGCCGTCTGTAACTAGTGCACGCATGGTATAGTTACATACTATTTGCTTATACAGTATAGGATGTTAATGGTATGGTTACATACTGTTTGCTTATATAGGATGTTAATGGTATGGTTACATATTATTTGCATATATAGGATGTTAATGGTATGGTTACATATTATTTGCTTACATGGGATGTTAATGGTATGGTTACATATTATTTGCATATATAGGATGTTAATGGTATGGTTACATATTATTTGCTTACATAGGATGTTAAGGTATGTTCACATATTATTTGTATATATATATAGGATGTTAATGGTATGGTTACATATTATTTGCATATATAGGATGTTAATGGTATCGTTACATAATATTTGCATATATAGGATGTTAATGGTATGGTTACATATTATTTGCTTATATAGGATGTTAATGGTATGGTTACATATTATTTGCTTATATAGGATGTTAATGGTATGGTTACATATTATTTGCTTACATGGGATGTTAATGGTATGGTTACATATTATTTGCTTACATGGGATGTTAATGGTATGGTTACATATTATTTGCTTACATATGATGTTAATGGTATGGTTACATATTATTTGCTTACATAGGATGTTAATGGTATGGTCACAGAACTTACATAGGATGTTAATGGTATGGTTACATATTATTTGCATATATAGGATGCTAATGGATTATGGTAATAACTAAAATAAATTCAACATGCAACTTTTAGTGACCAGGCTGAATATCATCTGCTAAACCTATAGATGAATTTGAATCATAAATGTTTACAATAAACAACATTTCTGGGTTCGTGGTACAGTGTAGAAAGTTCTTCAGATTCTCTGAACTTTTTGATTATATCATGGATGGTAGATGATGAAATCCCTAAATTCCTTGCAATTAAATGTTGAGAGATTGTTCTTAAACCGCTGGAAGATTTTATCAGAAAGTTGTTGACAAAGTGGTGAACCTCGCCCCATCTTTGTTTGTCTTTGTAGTGCATTTTACTGAATATAGGTTGAAGAGGATTTGTATATCATTGTATATATATATCTACATGTATATATATCTTACATTCTTCGCATCGTATAGCACTTTTTTGGAATTGGGGTTGTATTTCTAGTAGACTACAGCAGCTGGTATAATTTATAAACCAAAGCATTTTGAGAATGAACTTATTGTATTCTATTTTAACGTTGTTGATATGTTGATAGCTCCTGCATGTGTGCTCTGGCCAGTGGCGTTTCTAAGCAATTTCCCTGGAGCCCCACTTTACCAAATGGACCCATAAGGGTGTAAAATGGCACCCCACCAAGGGAAAAATCATGAACTATTTTTAAACTCAATAACATATTATGTGTTTTAAATGTTCAATTCTAGCTCTAGAGGACGTATAACGTATTTATCCATATGAGGCTTATTAACCTGGGATCCTTTTATAGCACCCTCATGGTGCCCTAAGGCAACTGCCTAGTCTGCCTCAGGGCCCTGATACACCTAGCAATGTTTTCAATCAACATCAACAAGCAACGTCAACTATTAACGTTGACTTTTCACCTTTCTATAGAAGTCAGATCATTAGCGCCCTCTACTGGTCAACATTTTGGAATCCTCCAATCACAGCCCTCCTTGGCATCATGTGATCCTTTCTCCTAGACTGCCACAGATAAACTTTTCTGAAACCAACATGGCTGCTGCTGCTGCTTCACTGCTGTGGACAAAAACAAGGATTTTGTAACTTTTATTTCACTAAATGAACATTTTGAGTTGGGTGGCAGCTGGGTGAAAATGATTCAATGCAAACTAAAGGGGCTTCCAGATGGCAACGATAAACGCCGGCGTTATCGTCGGGCGAGTTTCTTTGCCGACATAAAGAAAATCGCCCGTCGATAAACGCCGGGCGTTTTATGCCGGGAGGGGGGTGGGGATGCGTGGCTCAGCAGCCAACAGACTACCAACTTCCCAGTAGCGTTACATCCTTGTAAACGGTCAAGTCCTGGCTCGGCTGCGCCGCCGCCAAATGATTAGGGAATCCACTCCTGGAACAGAAACGGTGAAGTCACTGTGCAGGTCTACTGGTAGAGTGCGTCCTCATCGTCCTCATTATGTTGTTTGTTTGCTATAAATCGACCAGCGTTTTACAAAAAGTTCACTGGGATTGAACTTTTTAAAACTCGCGCGCTTGCACGAAACGAGCACCCGCGCGCAACAAAAATCAGTGACGCCGAGCGGAAAACGACCTGCGTTAAACGCTCTCTTGAACGCCGGTCGATTTTTTAGTTTTTTAGCTCAAAAAACGCCGGCCCCATTGAGAATGAATCAGAATGGGCGATTTATTCCTCGCCGTCTGTCTGTAAGCCCCTTAAGGCTTCTTTTTTTTCTGAGAGTGTACAAATGGAACCAAATGGACCCGCTAGGGTCCATTTGGTTCATATTTGTACACTCTCAGGAAAAAATGAAAATGGGTGGAATTCCCCCTTTATTGTTGCCTGTTGCCATGTGTCTCATCATGTTGCCTGTTGCCATGTGTATCATCATGTTGCCTGTTGCCATGTGTCTCATCATGTTGCCTGTTGCCATGTGTCTCATCATGTTGCCTGTTGCCATGTGTCTCATCATGTTGCCTGTTGCCATGTGTCTCATCATGTTGCCTGTTGCCATGTGTCTCATCATGTTGCCCGTTGATGTTGACATTGCTAGTTGATATTGATCAAAATATTGCTAGTGTATCAGGGCCTTAATGTCAAAAACACCCCTGCGGTCCAGTGTGTGTTCACAGCCCCAGGTACTGAGATCGTTTCTGTTCACAGCCCCAGGTACTGTGATCGTTTCTGTTCACAGCCCCAGGTACTGAGATCGTTTCTGTTCACAGCCCCAGGTACTGAGATCGTTTCTGTGTTCACAGCCCCAGGTACTGTGATCGTTTCTGTTCACAGCCCCAGGTACTGAGATCGTTTCTGTGTTCACAGCCCCAGGTACTGTGATCGTTTCTGTTCACAGCCCCAGGTACTGAGATCGTTTCTGTGTTCACAGCCCCAGGTACTGTGATCGTTTCTGTTCACAGCCCCAGGTACTGAGATCGTTTCTGTGTTCACAGCCCCAGGTACTGTGATCGTTTCTGTTCACAGCCCCAGGTACTGAGATCGTTTCTGTTCACAGCCCCAGGTACTGTGATCGTTTCTGTTCACAGCCCCAGGTACTGAGATCGTTTCTGTTCACAGCCCCAGGTACTGTGATCGTTTCTGTGTTCACAGCCCCAGGTACTGAGATCGTTTCTGTGTTCACAGCCCCAGGTACTGTGATAGTTTCTGTGTTCACAGCCCCAGGTACTGAGATCGTTTCTGTTCACAGCCCCAGGTACTGAGATCGTTTCTGTTCACAGCCCCAGGTACTGAGATCGTTTCTGTTCACAGCCCCAGGTACTGTGATCGTTTCTCCTCCATTCCCAGGGACATGGTGGAAACGTCCCGGTGCTCGGGGGGTTGGTCCCCGCCCCCCGACGCCCGCCGCCCGTCGCTGCTGCTGCGCCGGCCGCTCTGCGCCTTCACCAGCGCCCCCACCAGGCCGAACAGCAGCGCTGCACACATGATGCCCAACACCGCCGCCGTCTCCCCAACGCACAGCTCACCGTCTAGAGAGGACAGAGGACGGCCTGCACAGGCCGCAGGACCCTGACACAGTACCCGGGTATAGTCCTCTACCTGGGGTAAGGGAACACACACAGAGACATGTTACAGGGCAGGGGCGGATTGGCACATATTTTCCCACCGGGACAATTTTGCCTTTGCCAGGCCACCGGGGGGGGGGGGGGCAGCTGGTTAACCAGATGTAACTCTTTGAGAGCGTAAAAATGAAACCAAATGGACCCTTGCGGGTCCATTTGGTTTCATGTTTACACCCTCAAGAGTTAAAATATTCATCATGTGAATTAGCCCAACTTAGTCTACACAACTAGAGAATGTAGAAGATTGATGGTCATTTTGATCTGTATGTTCCAGGCGAGCATCTAGCACATTCTAGTGCATTTTGGAAGTGCCACTATATAGTGCATTTTGGATCTTGGCAGTTGGCAACACTGTCCAGGCCACTAGGTGGCGCAGGCCACCGGGAAAACTCCCCGTACTCCAGATGGCCAATCCGCCCCTGTTACAGGGCCTGGTGGCACCATACCCGGGTATAGTCCTCCACCTGGGGTAAGGGAACACAGACAGTAGGGGTGGGCAAAACAAATCAATATACCAATATATTGCTAATTCTTAATGCCATGATATCAATATCGAATCACCAGGTTCAAAATCATTTTTTTTATATTCATGTAGGGTCTATTCATTAATGTGTTCATGTCAGAAAGACTGACTGATGTTATCAGGCTGCATTGATGTGTGTGATTAAACCTTCTGTTATTCATATTGTTAGAGATTCATATTGTTAAAATTGCTTTAAAATGTTCTAGTTGATTGAACTTGTCATGGTACATATTGTTCAGAATTCTGTCCATTTTCAACATTTTACTGTACTGTGTTTTACTTGATGACATCATCGGGTTGTGTTTGTTAGTGATTTTTTTATTTTATGACCTTTTTTTTCTGAGGGTGTACAAATAGAACCAAATGGACCCGTCAAGGTCCATTTGGTTCCATTTGTACACCCTCAGAAAAAAATCTTGAAAATGGGTGGAATCCTCCTTGTTCTAGTATAATAAAAGCACAGTCATTTGTGGAGAAAAAATGTGATATATCGATATATCAAATGGAATCACAGCATAACTAAGAATCGCAATATAAATCGATTCAGAACCCTAAATATCAATATTGTATCGTATCCTGAGGCAAGTGAACCACTGTTCAAGAGCAAGAGCCAGATCCACCTGCCACAAACCACTCGGTCACAACCACAACATCCCCGCCAATCGGGTTCAGCCCTATTGGTGCAACTGGTTGTGCGTTGGACTGACGAGTGGGAGTCCCGGATTTGATCCCCGCTTCCACGTAATACTACAATCTGGCGTAGTCGGCAGGATTTGGAGTGCGGGTGTTATTCCCAATATACCCGTCTACGTCCTTGCGGGTCCACATGAAGGACATCATGTACGGCGGTCCGCGGTGTGAAATGTGAAGCGTGAGGGGGTGAATGTAGCGCCCAGCCATGAGCCAGCCACAACAGCCCCGGCAATCGGGCTCAGCCCTATTGGCGGGGCTTATTGATACCTGGTACTGATAAGACCAAAGCTTATTGATACCTGGTATTGGATAAGACCAAAGCTTATTAATACCTGGTACTGATAAGACCAAAGCTTATTGATACCTGGTACTGATAAGACCAAAGCTTATTGATACCTGGTACTGATAAGACCAAAGCTTATTGATACCTGGTACTGATAAGACCAAAGCGTATTGATACCTGGTACTGATAAGACCAAAGCTTATTGATACCTGGTACTGATAAGACCAAAGCTTATTGATACCTGGTACTGATAAGACCAAAGCTTATTGATACCTGGTACTGATAAGACCAAAGCTTATTGATACCTGGTACTGGATAAGACCAAAGCTTATTGATACCTGGTACTGATAAGACCAAAGCTTATTGATACCTGGTACTGGATAAGACCAAAGCTTATTGATACCTGGTACTGGATAAGACCAAAGCTTATTGATACCTGGTACTGATAAGACCAAAGCTTATTGATACCTGGTACTGGATAAGACCAAAGCTTATTGATACCTGGTACTGATAAGACCAAAGCTTATTGATACCTGGTACTGGATAAGACCAAAGCTTATTGATACCTGGTACTGATAAGACCAAAGCTTATTGATACCTGGTACAGGATAAGACCAAAGCTTATTGATACCTGGTACTGATAAGACCAAAGCTTATTGATACCTGGTACTGATAAGACCAAAGCTTATTGATACCTGGTACTGATAAGACCAAAGCTTATTGATACCTGGTACTGATAAGACCAAAGCTTATTGATACCTGGTACTGGATAAGACCAAAGCTTATTGATACCTGGTACTGATAAGACCAAAGCTTATTGATACCTGGTACAGGATAAGACCAAAGCTTATTGATACCTGGTACTGATAAGACCAAAGCTTATTGATACCTGGTACTGATAAGACCAAAGCTTATTGATACCTGGTACTGATAAGACCAAAGCTTATTGATACCTGGTTGTCATCAGGTGTTTTACCTGCAGATGTCTGACGCGCTGCAGCTTAGAGAAGACTCTCTGCAGCTCACAGTCGCAGATCCATGGGTTTAGAGACAGCTGGATGTGAGTGGAGAGAGTACGGAGGCTGACCAGAGCCTAGAGGACACACACACACACACACACACACACACACACACACACACACACACACACACACACACACACACACACACAGATCCACACACACACACACACACACACACACACACACACACACACACACATCCATGGGTTTAGAGACAGCTGGATGTGAGTGGAGAGAGTACGGAGGCTGACCAGAGCCTAGAGGACACACACACACACACACACACGCACGCACGCACACACACACACACACACACACGCACACACACACGCACGCACGCACGCACACGCACACACACGCACACACAGTAATCAACATCAACTCTGCGACAAGTGTGTGCCCAAGATCACAGCTCTTATCAGAGGCGGATCTAGGTATGGGGGGGGGTGCAATGCCCCCCTAAATGGCCTGACTGCCCCACCAAACATGACGGCATGCAAGACAACCCAAGATATTTCAAATTAAAGTGCTTCTATTTAAAATGATGTGAAACACTACTACTACTACTAACTAACTACAGCTGTGTCACCACTAAACCAACAGCATTTCATCATTGAAAACAGAAAACTCTCTGAGTCAGACAATGAAGTGGAGAGCCGCGAGACCAAGACAAGACCAAGACAATTTGAGGGCGAGGCAAAAACAAGACAACAACGACGAGAAAATGTTCTCGAATGCCTCGAGAACCACAACACTAGCAGCTCCGTATACAGTACATCCTACCTTGAAGTATATAGTCTTGTATATAGCTTTTAGATTTTTAGTTGTAGTTTCTAGGATGCGGCTCCAGAACACAGCCCTAGTAGCTCAGTGGCTGTAGCATTATTACATACGTGATCCACACCAAAATAGTATAAACATTTCAGTCACCAAAACGCGTTGCGCTGTCTGACAGTTGCCAGTTAAAGTAGCACTTGGCCATGTCAAAAAAGCCCAGCAGTTATCAGAGGTGGAGCTTTCAATCTGAACCACCCATTTTCAAAGGTTTACTCAGTTTACTATGTCATTAATATACCTTAGAGATGTTATGTGGACTAGAAATGGAGTTCTGTAAAACTCCTTTATTTTTTTTTAGGAACTCCATTTCTGAAGAAAGGTTATGTTTCACCATGTTAATGATTTTTCTTTGAGGACCTTTTTTCCTGAGAGTGTGCAAATGGAACCAAATGGACCCGCCAGGGTCCATTTGGTTCACATTTGCACACTCTCAGGAAAAAAATAACATAAAATGCGGCTCCAGACAGATTTAGAATTTAATTTTGGGGCGAAAATGGCTCTTTCAACATCTTGGGTTCCCGACCCCTGGCCTACCTTGAAGTTGAGCCTCTCCATGCTGTTGTCCTGCAGCCAGCAGACTGTTACCTTGAAGTGGAGCCTCTCCATGTGGTCCTGCAGCCCAGCAGACTGTTACCTTGAAGTTGAGCCTCTCCATGTGGTTGTCCTGCAGCCCAGCAGACTGTTACCTTGAAGTTGAGCCTCTCCATGCGGTTGTCCTGCAGCCCAGCAGACTGTTACCTTGAAGTTGAGCCTCTCCATGCTGTTGTCCTGCAGCCCAGCAGACTGTTACCTTGAAGTTGAGCCTCTCCATGTGGTTGTCCTGCAGCCCAGCAGACTGTTACCTTGAAGTTGAGCCTCTCCATGTGGTTGTCCTACAGCCCCACAGACTGTTACCTTGAAGTTGAGCCTCTCCATGTGGTTGTCCTGCAGCCCCAGCAGACTCAGGCTCCTCAGCGGAGCCAGGGCCTCCGGGTGGAGCTCCGTCAGGTTGTTGTGTCCCAGCAGTAGAACCTCCAACCTCTGCTGCCTGGCCCAGAGGCCCTCCGGCAGCGCCTGCAGACCGTTGGCCTCCAGGTTGAGGGAGATCAGGTGAGACAGGGAGCCCAAGACCCCTGACTGCATGGAGGAGAGACCACCACCAAGGGAAAAGAAAACATCAGCTGGACAATAGTTCAGCACAGGCCAACATAGATTTATTCCATTTTTTATTTTATTTTTTT
The DNA here is from genome assembly GCA_039105355.1 of Benthosema pterotum. NCBI lineage: Eukaryota > Metazoa > Chordata > Actinopteri > Myctophiformes > Myctophidae > Benthosema > Benthosema pterotum. The sequence goes on along the minus strand of CM076981.1, from coordinate 1,755,742 downwards.
GCAATACATGAGAGGGCCTTGGACAGGGGCGGATTGGCCATCTGGAGTACAGGGAGTTTTCCCGGTGGCCTGCGCCACCTAGTGGCCTGCTGGACAAGATCCAAAATGCACTAGTGGTACTTCCAAAATGCACTAGAATGTGCTAGATGCTCGCCTGGAACATACAGATCAAAATGACCATTAATCTTCTACATTCTCTAGTTGTGTAGACTAAGTTGGGCTAATGCACATGATGAATATTTTAACTCTTGAGGGTGTAAAAATGAAACCATTTTTACGCTCTCAAAGAGTTACATCTGGTTAACCAGCTGCAAAGGCAAAATTGTCCCGGTGCGAAAATATGTGCCAATCCGCTCCTGGCCTTGGAGTTTCATTTACTGTTTTCATTCATTTTTAAAATGGAGAACCTGTGGCCTATTGAATAAAACAATTTAAAAAATGAATGAAATGAAATTCCACTGCATGGTATTTGGAGGACGATGAGTTACCAGAAAAATTTGCGTGTTTGTGATGAGTCTGTCATGGTTAAAATGGAGTTTTAAGTTATATTGGGTTTGTATAGGAAGGGGGCGGGGCAGCTAAAATGAACATCAAATATCTAAATAGTGAATGTAATAACTTATAAACTGTCTGGTGTGTTCACATGAGACTGAGGAGATGAGATGAGATGATCTTTAATGCAAGAAGGATTCCTAAGAATGTATAGGCATACTACTACTACGTATAGCTACTATATACACACACACATATTATAAAGGTTATAAAGCTACAGTAACTGACCACTAGGGTTAAAGCTACAGTATAAAGCTACAGTAACTGACCACTAGGGTTAAAGCTACAGTAACTGACCACTAGGGTTAAAGCTACAGTAACTGACCACTAGGGTTAAAGCTACAGTAACTGAGCCCTAGGGTTAAAGCTACAGTATGAAGCTACAGTAACTGACCTCTAGGGTTAAAGCTACAGTATGAAGCTACAGTAACTGACCACTAGGGTTAAAGCTACAGTAACTGAGATCTAGGGTTAAAGCTACAGTAACTGACCCCTAGGGTTAAAGCTACAGTATGAAGCTACAGTAACCTCTAGGGTTAAAGCTACAGTATGAAGCTACAGTATGAAGCTACAGTAACCTCCAGGGTGGTCAGGTGGTTGTAGCTGAGGTCCAGGGTTTAAAGCTACAGTATGAAGCTACAGTAACCTCTAGGGTTAAAGCTACAGTATGAAGCTACAGTATGAAGCTACAGTAACCTCCAGGGTGGTCAGGTGGTTGTAGCTGAGGTCCAGGGTTAAAGCTACAGTATGAAGCTACAGTATGAAGCTACAGTAACCTCTAGGGTTAAAGCTACAGTATGAAGCTACAGTAACCTCTAGGGTTAAAGCTACAGTATGAAGCTACAGTAACCTCTAGGGTTAAAGCTACAGTATGAAGCTACAGTAACTGACCTCTAGGGTTAAAGCTACAGTATGAAGCTACAGTAACCTCTAGGGTGGTCAGGTGGTTGTAGCTGAGGTCCAGGGTTAAAGCTACAGTATGAAGCTACAGTAACCTCTAGGGTTAAAGCTACAGTATGAAGCTACAGTAACTGACCACTAGGGTTAAAGCTACAGTATAAAGCTACAGTAACTGAGCACTAGGGTTAAAGCTACAGTATGAAGCTACAGTAACCTCTAGGGTTAAAGCTACAGTATGAAGCTACAGTAACTGACCACTAGGGTTAAAGCTACAGTATAAAGCTACAGTAACTGACCTCTAGGGTTAAAGCTACAGTATGAAGCTACAGTAACCTCTAGGGTTAAAGCTACAGTATGAAGCTACAGTAACCTCCAGAGTGGTCAGGTGGTTGTAGCTGAGGTCCAGGGTTAAAGCTACTGTATGAAGCTACAGTAACCTCTAGGGTTAAAGCTACAGTATGAAGCTACAGTATGAAGCTACAGTAACCTCCAGGGTGGTCAGGTGGTTGTAGCTGAGGTCCAGGGTTAAAGCTACAGTATGAAGCTACAGTATGAAGCTACAGTAACCTCTAGGGTTAAAGCTACAGTATGAAGCTACAGTAACCTCTAGGGTTAAAGCTACAGTATGAAGCTACAGTAACCTCTAGGGTTAAAGCTACAGTATGAAGCTACAGTAACCTCTAGGGTTAAAGCTACAGTATGAAGCTACAGTATGAAGCTACAGTAACTGACCTCTAGGGTTGAAGCTACAGTATAAAGCTACAGTAACTGACCTCTAGGGTTAAAGCTACAGTATGAAGCTACAGTAACCTCTAGGGTGGTCAGGTGGTTGTAGCTGAGGTCCAGGGTTAAAGCTACTGTATGAAGCTACAGTAAGAAGCTACAGTATGAAGCTACAGTAACCTCCAGGGTGGTCAGGTGGTTGTAGCTGAGGTCCAGGGTTAAAGCTACAGTATGAAGCTACAGTATGAAGCTACAGTAACCTCTAGGGTTAAAGCTACAGTATGAAGCTACAGTAACCTCTAGGGTTAAAGCTACAGTATGAAGCTACAGTAACCTCTAGGGTTAAAGCTACAGTATGAAGCTACAGTAACCTCTAGGGTTAAAGCTACAGTATGAAGCTACAGTAACCTCTAGGGTTAAAGCTACAGTATGAAGCTACAGTATGAAGCTACAGTAACCTCCAGGGTGGTCAGGTGGTTGTAGCTGAGGTCCAGGGTTAAAGCTACAGTATGAAGCTACAGTAACCTCTAGGGTTAAAGCTACATTATGAAGCTACAGTAACCTCCAGGGTGGTCAGGTGGTTGTAGCTGAGGTCCAGGGTTAAAGCTACAGTATGAAGCTACAGTATGAAGCTACAGTAACCTCTAGGGTTAAAGCTACAGTATGAAGCTACAGTAACCTCTAGGGTTAAAGCTACAGTATGAAGCTACAGTATGAAGCTACAGTAACCTCTAGGGTTAAAGCTACAGTATGAAGCTACAGTAACCTCTAGGGTTAAAGCTACAGTATGAAGCTACAGTATGAAGCTACAGTAACCTCTAGGGTTAAAGCTACAGTATGAAGCTACAGTATGAAGCTACAGTAACCTCCAGAGTGGTCAGGTGGTTGTAGCTGAGGTCCAGGGTTAAAGCTACAGTATGAAGCTACAGTAACCTCTAGGGTTAAAGCTACAGTATGAAGCTACAGTAACTGACCTCTAGGGTTAAAGCTACAGTATGAAGCTACAGTAACTGACCTCTAGGGTTAAAGCTACAGTATGAAGCTACAGTATGAAGCTACAGTAACCTCTAGGGTGGTCAGGTGGTTGTAGCTGAGGTCCAGGGTTAAAGCTACTGTATGAAGCTACAGTAACCTCCAGGGTGGTCAGGTGGTTGTAGCTGAGGTCCAGGGTTAAAGCTACAGTATGAAGCTACAGTAACCTCTAGGGTTAAAGCTACAGTATAAAGCTACAGTAACCTCTAGGGTTAAAGCTACAGTATGAAGCTACAGTATGAAGCTACAGTAACCTCTAGGGTTAAAGCTACAGTATGAAGCTACAGTAACCTCTAGGGTTAAAGCTACAGTATGAAGCTACAGTATGAAGCTACAGTAACCTCTAGGGTTAAAGCTACAGTATGAAGCTACAGTATGAAGCTACAGTAACCTCCAGGGTGGTCAGGTGGTTGTAGCTGAGGTCCAGGGTTAAAGCTACAGTATGAAGCTACAGTATGAAGCTACAGTAACCTCTAGGGTTAAAGCTACAGTATGAAGCTACAGTAACCTCTAGGGTTAAAGCTACAGTATGAAGCTACAGTAACCTCTAGGGTTAAAGCTACAGTATAAAGCTACAGTAACCTCTAGGGTTAAAGCTACAGTATGAAGCTACAGTAACTGACCTCTAGGGTTAAAGCTACAGTATAAAGCTACAGTAACTGACCTCTAGGGTTAAAGCTACAGTATGAAGCTACAGTAACCTCTAGGGTGGTCAGGTGGTTGTAGCTGAGGTCCAGGGTTAAAGCTACAGTATGAAGCTACAGTAACCTCTAGGGTTAAAGCTACAGTATGAAGCTACAGTATGAAGCTACAGTAACCTCTAGGGTTAAAGCTACAGTATGAAGCTACCTCTAGGGTGGTCAGGTGGTTGTAGCTGAGGTCCAGGGTCCTCAGGCTGTGCAGGTGGTCCATGGACGGAGCTCTGAGGTGCTCCAGGAGGTTGTGTTCCAGACGTAGTTCCAGCAGTGAGTCCAGGTTCTGGGAGAAGTCCTGGGGCAGCGCGGTCAGGGTGTTGAAGCTCAGGTCCAGACGCTGCAGGAACTGCAGCCCCGACAGAGACTGGAACAGAAAAAACATCAGTGACACTTGGGCTCAGACTGACCATGTGGACCAGTGATTTTCAACCTCCTTCATACCAGGGCCCAGCATTTATTCAGCATTTTAGCCACGGACCACTGCCATTTGATGTTGAGTTTAACCTCTCGGATCCAAAAGCAAGGATTTTCAAGTTTTCGTCCACAATTTAGGAGAGATATAAACTGGTGAAATGTTGGTCAAAATAACTATTCATCTACATTTCTTCTAGCCTGGTACCACAGACTGATTTGTCGTTGGCAACATAAACGTTCAATATATGAACGTTGAAGTTTCCATCTGCAGATCAGGATCTGGAGGTGGTAACTTCAACGTTCATATATTGAACGTTTATATTGCCAACGACAAATCAGTCTGTGGTACCAGGCTACATTTCTTCTACATTGTCTAGATGTGTAGATTCTTGGAAATTAATAAGTAATCCAGACGTTTAAATATAGTTTAACTCTTGAGAGAGTAAAATGCTCATTTCAATGCTCTCAAGAGTTACAGATCTATAATTGCCCATGGTGAAGCCGCACCCATACCATCCCCCCCCCCCCCCTCCTCACCTGTGTGTGCAGTGTGTGGATGCTGTTGTTGGACATCAGCAGGACTCTCAGGGCCCACAGACCGCTGAAGGTTCCCGTGTGGACCGCCGTCAGAGCGTTGTGTCTGAGGTCCAGGAGGGCGGAGCCTCTGGCCAGCTGCTGCGTGGGGGCGTGGCTTAGACCGCGCCCTGCGCAGTCCACCAGCTCTGAGGCCTGGTAGCACTCACACTGCTGTGGACACGGCCACGCCCCCGACCACGCCCCCGGCCACGCCCCTGACCACGCCCCCGCTGGCCACGCCCCCTGCCTCCCAATTGGAGGGGAGGGGGAGGGGGAGGCGGAGCCTGGAGGGGGGAGGAGGAGGAGGAGGAGGAGGAGGAGGAGGGAGGAGGAGAGAAGCATCCTGTATGAAGAGAACATTGGGATGGGTTTAGTTCAGGGGTGTAAAACCTAAATACAGAGTGGGACAAAATAGAAAAAATAGTACAAGTCGAGGGCCGGAGATACCGGTCTGTGTTTCAACACCGGTTTACCATGACGTCCCTGTCAAACAGCAAAAAAGTAGTTTCCCTTCAAAAATCAATGTCTCTTAATGGCAAGATAATTGTAAAGATGAAACTGCCTGCATTAAAAACTGTTTTAAGTTTTAATGAAAAATAGCAGGCGTTCACGTCACAGAGTGGCGCGCTATGAGACGTGAACACCTGCTATTTTTCAGGATTTTTTTTTCTTCTATGATCCTCACCAAGTGCTGCGTTAATTTCTTATCATGGTGTGTGCAATATACCAGAGGGCCAGTTCTAATACTAATTCAATATCATCCCTCGGGCCTTGAGTTGGACATATGTGGTTTAGATCTTTGGTTGTTAGAGGGCTCCATTTTCGTTACATGCTAAACCCCTTATCCCAAACACCTTATCCTTTTTTTTTTTTTTTTTACTATTTTTAAAAACTTTTGGGAATAGTTCAATGTGCCAATCTATTGACACATTGTGAGCTTGTAGACTGGCCAAAAACGTATTTTTTTATAGTTTAAAAAGGCAAAGAAGTTAAGGAATAAGAGGTTTAGCGGTGACAAAAATCTAGGCCTAACTCCTCGACTTGCTCCAACTGTTAAGAGTAAGTCGGGTTTGGGCTTGGATTCCCTATCAATGATGTCATTGAAAGAAGTTTCTGAACTGTCCACAGCCCTCCTGTGAGACACAGACTGAGGAGAAAAAATAATAGTACTCACTAATGTATAGTATCATATACATCAGTGAAGACCTGTTAGATGAAGATATGTTGAAAAATGGTGAAGTGGTCCTTTAAGTTTAAGGAGTAGGAGTAACAGTCTATGTAGAAATGCATTGGACTCAGACAACAGACCAGCTTTAATGGCTTTAAATTGCTTCATTTTAGGTTGTTCTTTAATAATAGTACAACATAAACATTAGGAGACTTTAGTTGTCACTGAACAATACTTAAAATTTAAAACAGCCGTCATTTTGCTTACATACCTAAAATAGATATTTTTTGCGCCGCTCTCGTTGAAAACAACTCCAGTTAGTCAGCATTTCAGCTGTGCATGAACCATGTCACTGTGCTGTTTGCTTTACAATGGATGTCGCAACTCTTCCTAAACGGCTCTGGACTGAACCATCTAAGACAGATGGACTGTACCATCTAAGACAGATGGACTGTACCATCTAAGACAGATGGACTGTACCATCTAAGACAGATGGACTGTACCATCTAAGACAGATGGACTGTACCATCTAAGACAGATGGACTGTACCATCTAAGACAGATGGACTGTACCATCTAAGACGGATGGACTGTACCATCTAGGACGGATGGACTGTACCATCTAAGACAGATGGACTGTACCATCTAAGACAGATGGACTGTACCATCTAAGACAGATGGACTGTACCATCTAGGACGGATGGACTGTACCATCTAAGACGGATGGACTGTACCATCTAAGACAGATGGACTGTACCATCTAAGACAGATGGACTGTACCATCTAAGACAGATGGACTGTACCATCTAAGACAGATGGACTGTACCATCTAAGACAGATGGACTGTACCATCTAAGACGGATGGACTGTACCATCTAAGACGGATGGACTGTACCATCTAGGACGGATGGACTGTACCATCTAAGACAGATGGACTGTACCATCTAAGACAGATGGACTGTACCATCTAAGACAGATGGACTGTACCATCTAAGACAGATGGACTGTACCATCTAGGACAGATGGACTGTACCATCTAAGACAGATGGACTGTACCATCTAAGACAGATGGACTGTACCATCTAAGACAGATGGACTGTACCATCTAAGACAGATGGACTGTACCATCTGAGTACACACTACTAGGGCCTAGATTTCTGTCAAGGCTAAACACTTTATCCCTTAACTTCTTTGCCTTTCAAAACTATTTTTAAATAACATTTTTCAATAGTTAAAATGGCCAGTCTACAAGCTCACAACGTGACAATAGATTGGCACATTGAACTATTCACAAATGGTTTTCAAAATAGTAAAAAAAATCTACCACCTAAGACAGATCTCTGGATTCACATGATGAATATTTTAACTCTAGAGAGTGTAAACATTTTTACGCTCTCAAAGAGTTACATCTGTTTAACCAACGTTCCATCATTTAGCCTGGGGACCACCTGGAACCCTGTCAGGGACCACTGGTGGTCCCCGCACCACCGGTAGAAAACCCTAGCTGCTTTAAATGACCCAACAATAAAGTGTAAAACTAGCCTCTGACACAAACACACCCTACAGCCTGCTGGACATACCTGTGTGCTGATCCAGGTGTGTTGGGTCTCAGTCCTGGTCCCTCTAGTCTAGGCAGGTGTTCTGTTCTCCATGGGGACCACCAGAGATGTCAAGGACCACCAAAGCTGAAGGACCACCAGAGCTGTGAAGGACCACCAGAGCTGTGAAGGACCACCAGCAGCAGCAGCAGTAGTACAGATGTGGATTAAAAACACAGCAGAGAAAAATAAATCCCTTCTGCCAGGACGAATGACGTCAACACTCTGTGTGTGTGTGTGTGTGTGTGTGTGTGTGTGTGTGTGTGTGTGTGTGTGTGTGTGTGTGTGTGTGTGTGTGTGTGTGTGTGTTTCCTGTACATCTGCATCACTCCAAAGCGTAGGTCCACAGGCTCAAAACGTGACACAAAAGCTCTGGGTTCTGTGTTTGTATCAGTTGATACTTGATACTGAATTTGTTACAGTGATTGGATTTTGAATTGGCTAACGACCCCCCCTCCCCTCCCCACCCTGTCTGTCTGTCTGTCTGTCTGTCTGTCTGTCTGTCTGTCTGTCTGTCTGTCTGTCTGTCTGTCTGTCTGTCTGTCTGTCTGTCTGTCTGTCTCACATTGTGACTGACAGCCATCAGTGTTCAAATGTCCTGCTAGTAGCAGAGTTACAGATATAGCCGAGAACTATAGAGATGCGCAGTGACGTCACCAGCCCTGTTCCACTAGTGGATTCCTCATTCATTTTGTTTCGTTTTTCATCTTAGAAATTATTTTATTGTCCCAAAAGTTTGTGTGTGTCATCATGATTCGTCACGACTCGAGTTGGCTTTGTCCGCGGCGTAATCGTCTTGATATAAATTATTTTCGAAAAGTCTATGAGAAAAATGAATGGGGAATCCATTTCTGGAACAGGGGCGGTGATGTCACTGCGCATCTCTATATCTGTAATGGCAAGTAAATGGTGCATTTATTTACATAGAATCACACACAAGCACGGCAGTCTTCTGGAGATGCGAGGTTTCCCGCTGACAGAGATGAGTATTCCTGACGACAGACACAGATTATTAGAGGATTACAATGATAATCTCTGTCAGGAACATGAACCTCTTTAGAGAGTAATAATAATACATTACTTATTACATGGACTAAACTAAGTGTAATATGTAACATTACTTCTATAATTACTTTTGCACCATCCCACCCCCCAAGAAGGTCCTAAAAGAAAAATCATTAACATGGTGAAACACAACCTGATCATCAAATTGTGTTAATGATTTTTTTCAGACTTCCATTTCTAGTATTAATGACAGTGAAATGTTTAAAATGGGTGGAATTCCCCTTACAAGTACAGCATACATTATAATAATATTAATACTTACTGTCTGTTGGTATGTATAGTTGATCTGTTGCAGAGTCCAGACACCAGGGGCAGCAGAACGCAACCAATACAACGCTATGGGGAGATCATCTAATCTATTCTGAACCATACTATAAATACCACAAACCTCTAATAAATACCTCAAACTTCTACCAATTACCTTTTCTGACATGTTGGTCAAGGTTTTAGATAAAGTTAAACCCACGGTTCTCATAAACCTTGACTTGTATCATCCACTCAGTCTCATGTGAACACCTGACAGTTTATACAGTAAGTTCATCAGTTAATGTTCACATTTAGCTTCTTTTTGCCACTCAAAAACAGAAAGAAATCCTTGTTTTCACGAGGCTGCCATGATGATGATGAGTCAGCAGAAGACAGATGTGTGTCAATTTGTCATGGTTAAAATGGAGTTTTGACTTATAAATGGGACTCATTTGTAGTTCTTTAGTGGTATAAACTACAGATGAGACCTAAGAGGATGAATAGTCGGGCAGCTAATATGAACATCAAATATCTATGAAACAGGGTAACTTAATGTGTTCACATGCTGATTATAAACAGTCTGGGGTGTCCACATAAGACAATATAATGACCGATTTGAAAGTGAGAATATTATATCCCTTTAACAACATGTAGATTTGGGTAGCCGACAGTCAAAAGAAGCAGAAATGTGGTCCGCGCGAAACTCCCCTGGAGTTTTTACTTACTTTTACTTTTATCAAAGATATAGGCTATATTCAAAGAAAAAAGCAAATGTTCACAATGTTTACTTCGGCAACAAGTAGATCTTGATGGAAAACCACACAGAAACGTCCTGAAGGGGTTGGCAATGAGCCCCAAAAACATGATGTACGTTTCATAATTATCACCTCCATCCAGGGGCGGATATAACATTTCCCAATTGGGGGGGGGGGGGGGTGGCCCATACCATTTTCAGATACAGGATTTTTATTAGTCAGTTAAGTAATAAAGCATCAATAATAACATCAGTTGTTGAAGTTGCAACCGACACGCAGCACGCTCTTTTTAATATAAGCACTTTAATTTGAAATATCTTGGGTTGTTTCGCATGCCATCATGTTTGGTGGGGCAGACTGGGCATTTAGGGGGGCATTGCCCCCCCTCAAATGCCCTTGCCTAGATCCGCCCCTGCCTCCATCTGAGATCAGTACCAACCTGGAGCCAGGCGGTACCTGATGACGTCACAGACCCAGAAACGAATGACAAAATCTGACGAGATTAATTTTCTAGTGCTGTAAATCCTAATCTGGTCGTAGGAGCTCTGAGATTACTGATGTCGTCTGATATATCGCTTTTGGTTTTACAGTACAGTGATAATGTCACTTAAAGGGGAATTCCACCTGTTTACAACATTTTACTCTGTCATTGATGTATACCTTCGAGGTGTTGGGTGGACATGATCAAAACATTTCCCCATTCTGTGTTCCCAAGAAATGGAGGTCTGAAGAAAACCACTAACATGGTGAAACATCTTGATGACATCATCAAGATGTATTTTCACCATGTTAATGGATTTCTTTAGACGCTTATTTTTTTTCTGAATGCAACCAAATGAACCCTAACGGGTTCATTTGGTTGCGTTTGTACGCTCTCAGAAAAAAATGAAAATGGGTGGAATTCCCCTTCAACTCAAACTAACAAGTTGCCTGTGTGTTATAAACTGTACCAACATTCTGTATAAGGAAAATCCTTTCTCAATTTCATGATGCTTTCATTATGATCATTATGATAACTGACATTAAACTAGAGGCGTTTCATTATTCGGTTTGCATTCCAAAATTACATTCCAAAACTCATCTTCGAAAATTACATTCCATTACAAGATGAGGCCAATACTAACACTCCATAGATCTGGAGATTTTAAATGGATTATTAGTCAAGTAAATGAGATTAAATGTATGAGTAGTAAATGTGATTAATGTGATTATTAGTCAGTTACAGTAATCTAGTAGTAAACACACTCAGAGTCCTGTGTGATAAGTCACAAAGCAGAATGACATTTAGATAATATTTGACTTCTATAGGATTGATAGATGTATGTCAAAAAGTATAAGTACTCCAAAGTACTGTAGCTTTAAGAGCATTGAGAATGCAGCCAAAGGGAATTAACCTTAACTTACTCCACACCATCTCACTCTCTCTCCATCAAAAATATACAGTCTCTTCATCCTTTCATCATATCAATTTTACCAAATTCTTTATACTGTCCTTTTTCCCCAAACCCATCAAGGATGTAGCTGGAAATCACTGCAATCCTTTCATTTTTCAGGATATATAGGTTAGTTTAAGGTTGTTTGTGTAATTTACAGAGATTTCTTGTACTACCAACAGCTTTGGCATGTCTCTGTGGAGACAGACAGACGGAAATGTCTCAGAATCTGACATTTTTTGCGATATTCATATATTTATAAGTGACAAAATTATATATCATATTTCCCGATGACATTTCTTGCTCCCGATCCGATTCCGATCGTTTGAAAACGACGCGATCAGCCGTTCTGCAGCGACCACAGAACCATCACCGTGGGGAAACACAACTCTATAAACCAGTGGTCCCTGAGAGGGTTCCAGGTGGTCCAGGGACCACCAGTGGTCCCTGAGAGGGTTCCAGGTGGTCCAGGGACCACCAGTGGTCCCTGAGAGGGTTCTAGGTGGTCCTCAGGCTAAATCATGGAAAGTTGGTTAACCAGATGTAACTCTTTGAGAGCGTAAACATGAAACCAAATGGACCCTTGTGGGTCCATTTGGTTTCATGTTTACGCTCTCAAGAGTTAAAATATTCATCATGTGAATTATCCCAAGTCTACACAACTAGAGAATGTAGAAGATTAATGGTCATTTTGATCTGTATGTTGGACTGTTTGGTTTCCCCAAATCCAGCCTGGAATTGTGGACAAAAGCAAAATAAATCTTTAGTTTTGGCGTCTGTGGGACTAAAATGTCATCAAATGGTGGTCCGTGGCTTAAATTCTGAATAAATAGTGGTCCCTGGTGTGAGAAAGGTTGAAAACCACTGCTATAAACTAAACAAACCAAAGAAAATGAAAAGCTTTCAGTCTGGAGTCTTAAAATCACCAAGTATTACAGTCAGAATTTTTGTTAATTTTATTTTAGAAAATGTCCTTTGAAAGTTGTGGCATTTCAAGTCACATTTGTTTTTGTTTTGTTTTTTTCTTTGTTTTAAAATACAGAAAATAGACAACGTACATCATGATACAGCGGAAGGAAAGAAAGAAAACAAGAAAGAAAAAAATAAAGGAAACAATGAGAGAAAATAAAGCTAACAATCCTGTCTGACTGCTGAAAGGTTTGTGTTGGAAAGAATGGAATCGAGAGAGGAGGGGGAGGAGGGGGGAAGGGGAGAGGTTAGTTATTAAAGGAATAATACACCCCCGTCACGAAAAATTAAAGGACCATTTCACCACTTTACAATGTATCTTCATGGTCTTCACTAATGTACATGATAAAATACCACTATTTATTTCTCCTCAGTCTGTGTCTCACAGGAGGGCTGTGGACAGTTCACAAACTTCTTACAATCACATCATCATTCTGCAGTTTTCTTAAAAAAAAATGTGTTTTTGAAAAGGTATTTATATTTGTATTATCGGGAGAACGATGGCTGACATTTCTGCATTGTGACTTTTCAGGAATAGAAAGCCTGCAGTTTCTATTAGCTTGGATTCCACCATTGATGATGTCATTGTAAGAAGTTTGTGAACTGTCCACAGTCCTCCTGTGAGACACAGACTGAGGAGAAATAAATAGTGGTATTTTATCATGTACATTAGTGAGGACCTGTTATATGAAGATACGTTGAAAAGTGGTGAAGTGGTCCTTTAACAAAAAAAAAAAAAAAAAAACAGAAAAGAATGGTTGAGTGACGGACCTCGTGTCACGTTGCCTCTGATAGCCTGGAAACGCTCAGTCTGCCCCAGAGTTGTGGGGTGACCAATCACAGCCCGCTATTCAAAGAGAGAATTATTTATTTTTGCTTGCTGTGACGATCCGAGACCAGTATCTAATCAGTCTGGACTTCCAGACCAGTATCTAATCAGTCTGGACTTCCAGACCAGTATCCCAGCTCCACCAATCACGTCACAGAGAACAGAGATCACAGAATTGGTCGTTAATTTCGATATTTTCCTACGATGGCAAAAAAACGTTCATAAAACCAACAAAAAACGTCCAGTGGTTTCCAACCGTTTGATATCAAAGCATTTATTATGTATGTATTTATTTATTTATTCAGCATCTGAAGAGGTTAATCAATAAGACGAACACAGACTGAGCAACATTTACCCAGTGGTCTGTCTGTGTTTTGGTCGTATTGTATAGATCACCTGATGCAGAAGGTTAAAGGGGAACTCCACCCATTTTCAACATTTTTTTCTGAGAGCGTACAAATGCAACCAAATGAACCCTAACGGGTTCATTTGGTTCCATTTGTACGCTCTCAGTAAAAAAGAAGCGTCTAAAGAAATCCATTAACATGGTGAAAATACATCTTGATGATGTCATCAAGATGTTTCACCATGTTAGTGGTTTTCTTCAGACCTCCATTTCTAGGAAACACAGAATGGGGGAACGTTTTTATCATGTCCACCCATACAGCACCTCTAAGGTATACTAATGACATATTAGAATGTTGAAAATGGGTGGAATTCCCCTTTAACAGTAATGTAACTCTGGAGAGGTCAAATGAAACCTAATCTGCCCTGCAGGAGTAAGGGTCCATTTGGTTACTAACGGTTGAAAACCAACTGGGAATCCAGAAATAAAAAAGAAAGATGAAGCAAATGTTGATAAATACAAGAAAAAAAAGTAAACTAGTTGCTGTGTTAGTGTAAACACATTGCCTGCCGCGGACGATGCTGTTGTGTGTGATAAAGTTATGCTGTCTGTCTGCGCTCTCCCTGGAATATCTGTTTCAGCGACAGACATTTATATGAGAGTGATATGAAAGTATTCTGAGAACATCCTGTCTGTCTGTCTGTCTGTCTGTTCTGACGATTAAGATAAAAAATAAACGAACAAAGAAACCAAAACAAACTGAACGTCCATCGTAGCGAGGATTAACTCAGCATGCTAGCCGATTAGCATGCTAGCCGATTAGCATGCTAGCGGATTAGCTTAGCATGCTAGCCGATTAGCATGTTAACGGTTTAGCTTAGCATGCTAGCCGATTAGCTTAGCATGCTAGCCGATTAGCTAAGAATGCTAGCCGATTAAAATACTAGCAGTTTAGCTTAGCATGCTAGTGGATTAGCTTAGCATGCTAACTGATTAGCATGCTAGCGGATTAGCTTAGCATGCTAGCCGGGCGTCTCTGTTCTCGGTGGCGTTTTGGAGGCGGAGACTAAACTTCCAGGAAGTAGCGGAGGCAACGCGGCTCTGGGAGGGGGTGGGGGGGGGGGGGGGTGGGGGTGTTATCCCCTTAGTTAAAGGAACTATGGTTCAAGGTTTTAAATTATTATTATTTCTTTTTTTTATAAAGTCTAATTTTAAGATTTAATTCTTCCTCTTTCTTTTTTTGTCATTTTGTTGTTTTAATTGTACTTTTTTTGTTTTTGTTTTTTAAACGGTAGCTTTGATCTTGTGGAGGAGGGAGGGAGGGAGGGAGGGAGGGAGGGAGGGAGGGAGGAGGAGGGTGGGGGGAGGGGGTGTGGTTTCTCCCAGGCTGAGCACTAAAAGGACCTGCGATCTCCCTCCCCCCCCCTCCCCCTCCCTCTAGTGGCAGCAGTGGGAACAACTTCAAACTGCCCCACCCTTCCTTCACGGTGGTGGTGGTCTGCCCCTCCCCCCCAGCAGGGGCGTTTTTGCCATTAGGCAGACTAGACAGTTGCCTGGGGGGGAGGGGCGACCATTTTACAGGAGATTTCCCCTGGAGCCCCCCCCCCCCCCCTTTTTCCCTGGGGGGGGGGGGGGGGGGGGGGGGGGGGGGGGGGGGGGCTCCAGGGGAAAATCTTGCCTATGGCTCCAAGTTGCTTAGAAACGCCACTGCCCCCCAAGCACCCCCCCTCCCCCCCCAAACCTGCCGACCGCCCGGTACACCCACCCACCCCCAGGTTGGACCCCGGGGCCCAGGGCCCACCCCCAGGGCCCACCCAGGGCCCACCCAACGGCCCACTCAAGATGATAGCGGTGAGTCCTTCTGTGTTTGCTGTGCTTGTGAACGCTGCAGGGACTTCTGACTCTCCATGTCTCTAAAATGTTTCTCCACCTGAAAAACAACAAACAAACAAACAGTTTGGGACCAACCAACCAACCAACCAACCAACCAGGGATTCACAATTAATCAAATCCAAATCCAGGGGACAGAAGTTGGACAATGTAAGCTGTACAGCTGTCACACTGTGAGCTGTCCCAATTAGGGCTGGGACTTTAACTGATTAATTGAGATTAATTAACTTAACACTCCCAGTGCCAGCCCTTTTTCATATTTTTTGAGGTAGCCAGTGCCAGCGATTTTCATCTAAAAGTCATATTTCATATTTCGGTCCATGTTTCCCGACAGACAAGTTAGTTGGCGACACACACTTCCGGTTTCCGGGTTGGTCCGTCCCTTATTATGGTCTGTCAATGGAATATGCGGTCGCTGCACACTGCTGTTAGCATGGGGATCGTATCAAACCAGCGACGGTAAGCAACGTAGAGAGACGTAGCTCAACGGCAGCGGCATCAGTCGTAACTATATTTCATAATGATAACGGGAAACGTAGATCTATTTCAACGGCACGAAATCTGTTAATCACAGAAACAATAACGCGATTAACAAAATTAACTCATTTTAATCGCCACACAAACCCAACAAAATAAAGATTTCTTTAGCTTTTGTCCACAGGCTGGATTTCAGAAACAATGTCACAGTCAAACATACAGATCAAAATGACCATTAATCTTCTACATTCTCTAGTTGCGTAGAATTGGACTAATTCAGATGGTGAGTATTTTAACTCTTGAGAGTGTAAACATGAAACCAAATGGACCCGCAAGGGTCCATTTGGTTTCATGTTTACACTCTCAAAGAGTTACATCTGGCTAACCAACTTTTGATCTAGTTAACCAAATTTTGATCTGGTTAACCAACTTGCAGTGTCGACACAGTTTTGATTTAGAAAAACTCTCACATGCTATACCAGCCTGTTTTAATTGTCAAAACTGCTTCTTGGCCCAAATATTGGTATGTGATTAATTGAGATTAATTAATTACAAAGCTTCAAATTAATTAGATCAAAAACTTTAATCGAGTCCCACCCCTAGTCATGATGTATTGTAATTTGGACAATGTATGGCACTCAGACTTTACATTGTCCAAATTACATTACAGTGTGACAGCTTTTTTTGCTGATTGCACTGGCTTGAGCTGTGTCATAGGGCAGAAAACGACAAACACGCGCTCCGCTCGCGGTTGGTGTGTTCATATCATGCAATTCATCGTGTGTATGTCTCTATTGGGTCCAGTTGGTTAGGCGTTATCACTGGACCGCTTAACTCCTTGACTGTTTTACCACGACTTTTTGGGTGATTGATTATTCTGTTGTCTGTTCATCACCCAAAAAGTCGTTTTGGGTTTTGTTTTATTAACTCACTGCACACCACCTGATGAAGTCCTTTAAGTGGTGATTGCACTGCAAAACCCCGAAAACACCTCACACACTTTACAACTATCATTAATACATGATAAATTGTATAACTTTAAATGCATTTATCTCTGAATGAGCCCTGGAAACAGCGAAATGTGAAAATACAGGCTGCTTTGTCAAATGTATAAAAAAAAAAAAACTGAAACATATCAACTCATTTTATTTCTTCCCTTAAAGTAGACACCTTAAGCTGTCTTTGGAGCTTATTCACTTGCACAAATTCACAACAGAGGATTTTCTATAAATTATTTAGTTGCTAGTGAACCTAATGGGAGCGGGCCTAGCTTTTCTGCTAATCTGTCAAAGAGTTAATTGACTTCAATGTTAAATGCTGATATTTGAACAGGCCACAGTTCACTGGTAAATGGTGATAACAGCATTTATGATACAGTAAATTAAATCTTTTGTCCCAAGCTTTATTAGTCCTACTTTTTTTTAAAAGGTTGGGAAATGACTGAACTGTGGCCTTTTCAAATCTCAACACGTAACCAACTGGACCCGCATGTGCGCAATACAGTTGAATTATTACACACGCATCGCACACATACAGAACAGAAAAAAGGGAAAACAAAGGGGAAGAAAAAAACAACTTTTCGACTCGGGCTTTTGGGAGTCGACTCGTGTTATGCAAATCGATGCATTGATGTCTCAGTTTTTTGGTTAAGCCCTAGTATGAATGTGTGTAATGTAATATGTACGGTCATCCATGTTTTGTACTTACTATTTTGCGTACATGACTTAAAGCGCTTCCCTCTTTGCCTTTGCAGTTCTCTGCCTGGTAGGGCGGCGAGATCACCACATCGTCCATCACTATTATGTTCTTCTCCTGCCATTTACAGTCTTTGATGCTGTGGAGAGGAGAGCAATGAGTTTACAATGGAGAGGAGAGCAATGTGTTTACAATGGAGAGGAGAGCAATGTGTTTACAATGGAGAGGAGAGGAGAGCAATGTGTTTACAATGGAGAGGAGAGGAGAGCAATGTGTTTACAATGGAGAGGAGAGCAATGTGTTTACAATGGAGAGGAGAGCAATGTGTTTACAATGGAGAGGAGAGCAATGTGTTTACAATGGAGAGGAGAGGAGAGCAATGTGTTTACAATGGAGAGGAGAGCAATGTGTTTACAATGGAGAGGAGAGGAGAGCAATGTGTTTATAATGGAGAGGAGAGCAATGTGTTTACAATGGAGAGGAGAGCAATGTGTTTACAACGGAGAGGAGAGCAATGTGTTTACAATGGAGAGGAGAGCAATGTGTTTACAACGGAGAGGAGAGCAATGTGTTTACAACGGAGAGGAGAGCAATGTGTTTACAATGGAGAGGAGAGCAATGTGTTTATAATGGAGAGGAGAGCAATGTGTTTACAATGGAGAGGAGAGGAGAGCAATGTGTTTACAATGGAGAGGAGAGGAGAGCAATGTGTTTACAACGGAGAGGAGAGCAATGTGTTTACAATGGAGAGGAGAGGAGAGCAATGTGTTTACAATGGAGAGGAGAGGAGAGCAATGTGTTTACAATGGAGAGGAGAGGAGAGCAATGTGTTTACAATGGAGAGGAGAGGAGAGCAATGTGTTTACAATGGAGAGGAGAGCAATGTGTTTACAATGGAGAGGAGAGCAATGTGTTTACAATGGAGAGGAGAGCAATGTGTTTACAATGGAGAGGAGAGCAATGTGTTTACAATGGAGAGGAGAGGAGAGCAATGTGTTTACAATGGAGAGGAGAGCAATGTGTTTACAATGGAGAGGAGAGCAATGTGTTTACAATGGAGGAGAGGAGAGCAATGTGTTTACAATGGAGAGGAGAGGAGAGCAATGTGTTTACAATGGAGAGGAGAGCAATGTGTTTACAATGGAGAGGAGAGCAATGTGTTTACAATGGAGAGGAGAGCAATGTGTTTACAATGGAGAGGAGAGCAATGTGTTTACAATGGAGAGGAGAGCAATGTGTTTACAATGGAGAGGAGAGCAATGTGTTTACAATGGAGAGGAGAGGAGAGCAATGTGTTTACAATGGAGAGGAGAGCAATGTGTTTACAATGGAGAGGAGAGCAATGTGTTTACAACGGAGAGGAGAGCAATGTGTTTACAATGGAGAGGAGAGCAAAGTGTTTACAATGGAGAGGAGAGGAAAAAGAGAGAGACACAAGCCACGTTTCCATGAAACCTCTGCGAAAATAGGAATATGGAGTATGTTAATTAAGTCGAAAAAGGAAAAGCGAATCATCTGCTGTTTCCATTAACTGATGAAATGCGACTCATGGGAGTCTAGGGGAAAATAAAATAGGTTCATGAAATAAGCAATTGGCACAGTTTTGCCAGTAACGTGAGACGTATGGTTATTTTACATATATTTTTACTTTTGAAGTTATTTTAAGCTTTACACACGGACTGCCTGCTTTATTCCTATTGAACTATAATGTAGGTCTGTTGTGCTGTGCAGAGGCTGTTCTGGCTCTGCTGTAGCAAAAACAATAATTAACTCTCTCAGTGCCAGCCCTTTTTCATATTTTTGGAGGTCGCCAGTGCCAGCGATTTTCATCTAAAAGTCATATTTCATATTTCGGTCCATGTTTCCCGATGGACAAGTTAGTGGACGGACACACACTTTTGGTTCCGGGTTGGGCCGTCCCTTGTTATGGTCTAGCAATGGTCGCTGCGGTCGCTGCTAGCTGCTGTTAGCATGGGGATTGTATTAAACCGGCGCCGGTAAGTAACGTCACGTCAAGTAGCGTTAACGTCAGCGGCATCAGTTGTTACTGTAAATCATAATGATAACGGGTGACGTAGATTCATTTCCACGGCACGAAAACTGTTAATATAGCCTAAAATAAATCATAATACATAATCTACACAACTCACTGTTTTCCTGACTCTGTAGCCTACTGATTGGTCTACTTTGTGATATTGTAGACTACATCATGTTATCTGCAGCGCGACACGTGTGAGGAAAAAAGATTTGAACGTTATTAACAAAATAATATCCAAGGACAGAGGCCTGGTCATGTAAAACCGCTGTTTACAGATACTGTAAGTATCTGTACCTGCAGAGAGTCCCATTGGATGTCTGTTTGCATACGTCCCTCGTCCGTTTTGAGCGGTTTTGTGAAAATATAACTTACATTAACAAATAACAATGCTCTCATCGGCACACCAGAACTCTTCAAATACGCTATAATGCGTGTCCAGTGCTTTCCAATTAGAAAGTCTTTTCGCAAGCTGTTTCCATACCTCATTTGCGCATTAGACTCTTTCGATACGCCACCTTTCAGCGAAAAAGCATTTTTGCGCAAAGTGGAAACTTATTCGCATTTCGAAGTGTTCCCATTCAACATTCTCTTCGCAAGAGCTGTTTTTGCGCAAAAATGGGGCTCATGGAAACGTGGCTACAGACAGACAGAGGATGCCACGAG
Organism: Benthosema pterotum; assembly: GCA_039105355.1. Classification (NCBI taxonomy): domain Eukaryota; kingdom Metazoa; phylum Chordata; class Actinopteri; order Myctophiformes; family Myctophidae; genus Benthosema; species Benthosema pterotum. The sequence goes on along the minus strand of CM076981.1, from coordinate 1,735,679 downwards.
GAGGTTTTGTATCAATTCATAAATGATTGCTGTCCAACAAAAACCTTCCATGTGTAACTTGCTGAAAATACTGGGGAAAAAAACCCTGTACCATCATGTGATAATAGAGCTGCGCAGTGACGTCACCGCTCCTGTTCCGGAAGACTTTTCGAAAATAATTTATATCAAGACGATTACGCCGCGGACAAAGCAAACTCGAGTCGTGACGAATCATGATGACACACACAAACTTTTGGGACAATAAAATAATTTCTAAGATGAAAAACGAAACAAAAAGTCTTGTATCATGCCGTTTTCTACTTCTTCCCAATTATATATTATATGACGATATTGTGTTTGTTGTCATGATTTGTCACGACCTGAGTTGGCTTTGTCCGCGGCATAATCGTCTTGATATAAATTATTTTCGAAAAGTCTATGAGAAAAATGAATGGGGAAAAGACTTCCGGAACAGGGGCGGTGACATCACTGCGCAGCTCATTATAGTGTAATAACCAGAGAGTGTTGTTACAGACTGTCACCACCAGATGTCATCTTTAACTCTCTCTCTCTCCTACTAATGTCCACAACACACAGAATGGAGCGGTTTACTGTAGCGGTATATTACACATTAATAGTACTTGGATATGTATGAGTGGTGCAGTTACTCTCCAGGGAACAGCAACGTGTGTCCCTTTAGAGTTTAACCCATTTAGGCCTGACTTAAGTTTTCCGAAAAACTGGAATTGAATATCTGAATACTGTAGATACTGTACAGATTAGCGGCCTGAATGAGCTGCACATTGTGCACAGGTGCATGCTGGGAGCCCAATCAAAATAAATAAAACATATTGCAGGAGCATTAACAAACAAAAGGTGTGTCTGAGATCTGAGTGATACAGTGTTGCCAACTTGGCGCATTTGTCGCTATATTTAGCTTTTTTTCCAGACCCCTCCTATAGCGCCAAAATTAGTGAAAAACTCCTGGCGGAAAATCTAGTGCTTTTTTGCTGGTGAGTTGGGGCGAAATTGGTTGACAGGCGCCAGAGATAAAACCCTCGTTTTTCACCATTTTTCCTCCTATGATAGAGTCCTCCTTCCTTCCTAGAAAGGACCATTGGTAACCAAATGGACCCTTATAGATCTGTAACTCTTGAGAGCGTAAAATATGACCCTTTTGGGGTCATATTTCGGGGTCATATTTAACCATCTGAATTACCTAATTTTCAAGAATCTACACATTTAGAAAATGTAGAAGAATTACTATTATGACCAACATTTTGCCAGTCATTTCTCATTAATTAGTCCGAAAGACTAAATGCAAATTATGAATGACAGACATCAGTGTTCAAAAGGCCCTAATAGATGCATTCTGACAAACAAAAAGGTTTGTGTGCTTCTATTCGTCCGTGCACTAATGACGTGCACTAATATGCTAGTAATGACGTTTGAAAACAGTATTTGAGGTTTGAGTTGACAGTTTGTGATGTTGAGTTTAGTTTCTTGCACCCAAAACTAAGAACTTTCACATTTTTGTCTACAATTGGGAAAGAGAACTGGCAAAACGTTGGTCAAAATCAATTATTCTCCATTTTCTAATTGTGTGGACTCTTGAAATTACGTGATTCAGAAGTTTAAATATAATTTAACTCTTGAGAGTGTAAAATGAAACCAAATGGTTTCATTTTAACACTCAAGAGTTACAGATCTATAAGGGTCCAAGTGCTGGGGGGACTGTCATGTGATCTACCTGCATGGTCTGTGTGATCTACTGGTAGATCACCATCTACCTTTTGGTCAGCCCTGGTTTAAAACATGTTGGGCAGGTGGACCGGGCCTGGAGCTGTTCCTGCACTAGCCCAACAGGTCCAGGGCGGGTCCTAGGGTGGGGCCTAGGGCGGGTCCGGGACGCAAGCTGACAACGAATTGGGGTGGAACGATTTACTTACCTCACAATACGACACAATACTTATATTTAGGACTCTGAATCGATTTACAGTATATTGCAATTCTTAGTTATGCAGCGATTCCATTTGATATATCGCATTTCTTTTGCCACAAATGAACCTGGTGATTCGATATTGATATCATGGCATTAAGAATTGCGATATATTGGCATATAGATTTTTTGCCCATCTCTACTTAAAACCAGCAGCACAGAGCATACAGACTGAATGACTATAAACACTACAGCAATGATGACCAAAAGGTAGATGCTACCACTAGATAGAAAATGTATAGATTTGTAACTCTTGAGAGCGTTAACATGAAACCAAATGGACCCGTAAGGGTCCATTTGGTTTCATTTTAACGCTCTCAAGAGTTAAATCTCTATATAATTCATGGAATCGTGTCTGTCTGTTACATCCTGTGCAATGTACTGTGTCATTTGTCTTCATTTGCATAACGCCACGGCGCACAAACAGCCTCACTGAACCTCCAGTCACACAGCCCTGTCATCCAGCATCAATATGCACGGCTCATAAGCACCAAACATTATACCCATCATTTTAATTGTAATACTTTTGTGTCAAAAACTAATCTTTGTGCATATCACGTCTCACCGGATACAGATTAAAAACATCACATGTCACGGAGACACATTTATTGTGGTCACAGTTTGCCGTATTACCTCCCCTCTTACGGGTACAGCCATTGGCGCTGGGTACAGTGTTCTCTGCTCTCGCTGTTTCGCCTTCCAGGGGACTGCCGACTGATCCACACAGGCAACGTTCTCTCAGCACTCAGCGGTGTTGTCGCTGTTCCGCCTGCTAGGCGACTGACCAATATTGCTATTCTCTCGGCACGGCGCGGTGACACACGCAACTACGGTCCAAGTCGCCAACAACTTATTTCTACTACCACTACACTGCAACGTCCACAACAGCCCACGGCATCCGGTCCTCTCCTAAAGTTATTATTCAAACGCCACATTTACGCGTGTGCGTCTGTGTACGTGCGACGGTCCGGGTCACCTACAACTTATATCTACTACCACTGCAACGTCTGGATATAAACGCGCGGCAGCCCACGGCACCAAGTCCTCTCCAAAATCATTATTCAAACGCCACATTTGCGCGTGTGCGTCTGTGTAAAGTGCGACTACCAGGCTGTGTGACAGAGCATAGGCTACAAACTAGGTGTCATCTCATCCATACACATTGTAACGACCCTCTGGGTTTGTTACAATTACATTCACAACGACTAAAGTCTAACATTAACAGTAACCACATGACATTCATTTTGTGACCCAAGTTCCACCCAACTTTCCAACATCAACAATTCCCTCCCAATCAATGTGATCTGCACATAATTTCCAGATCATATAATACACAACGGGTATAGGACTAGTTACATTTAAATACCTGAATTACCTAATTTTCAAGAGTCCACACAATTAGAAAATGGAGAATAATTGTTATTTTGACCAACGTTTTGCCAGTTCTCTTTCCCAATTGTGGACAAAAAACGTGAAAGTTCTTATTTTGGGTGGAAGAAACTAAACTCAACATCACAAACTGTCAACTCAAACCTCAAATAGTGTTTTCAAACAGCAGTAGTAGCATATACAAGAAAACCTACCAACTGGCTACCAACTGTCCATCATTTACCACTGGCCTACAGTAACTACTGTATATAACATATAGAACAGAGGAAGATTACAGCAACATGAAACTACCAGAACAAAGTCTGTGTGTGAGCGAGCGTGCGTGCGCGTGTGCGTGCGTGTGTGTGCGCGTGTGCGTGTGCGTGCGTGTGCGTTCTTACGTTTTGTGAATAGTCTGGAACAGCTGCTGTCCTTCCACGGAGACTCCTGCACTGATTGCATAGGCCTGGGACAACTTGTCTTCCTTTTCTGAGCGTGCTCTGTTGGCAAGCTGGGGGGAGGGGGAGGGAGGGGGGAGAGAGAGAGAGAGAGAGAGAGAGAGAGAGAGAGAGAGACAGAGAGAGAGACAGAGAGACAGAGAGACAGAGAGAGAGAGCGAGACAGAGAGACAGAGACAGAGAGACAGAGAGAGAGAGCGAGAGACAGACAGAGAGAGAGAGCGAGAGAGAGAGAGAGAGAGAGAGAGAGAGACAGAGACAGAGAGAGACAGAGAGAGAGAGAGAAAATGTGAGAGTTGTCATACTTCTTGCCTCACTATTTACTGAATTTCAATGGTTTCATTTCATGCCATCCAGTGCAGGTTTGTGTTCAATTCATTGATAGATCATTGATAGATCATTGATAGATCATACACACTGCAGCGTATTTGCCTCAATTATGCTTTTTTTGCACTCAAGGTAAAAAACAAATCCCGCTCCGAAGCAAGATCTGTCTTCATGGCTGAGTCTATACTCTTTGTGTGTGTGTGTGTGTGTGTGTGTGTGTGTGTGTGTGTGTGTGTGTGTGTGTGTGTGTGTGTGTGTGTGTGTGTGTGTGTGTGTGTGTGTGTGCGTGTGTTCAACACAGCTTTCTGAATATCTAACAGGTTTGATGTTCATGGACCACTAGAGGCTGCATTACTGCTGCTCACTAACACCAATAATCTGTCATGGTTAAAATGGAGTTAACTTTTAAGTATAGGAAGGAGGCGGATACACTAAAATGAACATCAAATATCAAAATAGTGAAAGGAGTAACTTATAAACTGTCTGGTGTGTTCACATGAGACTGAGGAGACCATCAAATGACCAAAAGGTTTTTTGAAAGTGGAATATCCCTTTAAGATTCAGTGATGCTAGAGGGGGCGTGGCTTACGTACCTTGCTAACATTCAGTGATGCTAGAGGGGGCGTGGCTTACGTACCTTGCTAACATTCAGTGATGCTAGAGGGGGCGTGGCTTACGTACCTTGCTAACATTCAGTGATGCTAGAGGGGGCGGGGTCTCGGTGCAGTCGTGGATCATCTTGACGTCAGAGATGTAGTTGACGTTGACCAGGATGACGTCGTTCAGGTTGGCTTTACCACTGGAGGAAGCACATTCTGGAGGGGTCAGGGGTCAAGGAGCAATACACATACACCACCACTACGGGGCGCCAGAAAACAGCTGATCTACAAGCTCACAGCCAGAGTCAATTAAAAAGAGAAAACCAACAAGGGTCCACATGCAAAGATGCAACACTCTGGTCCATTTTACTGACATTAGTACACCAGTGGTTTTCAACCTTTTAACCTCACAGACCCCAAAAACTAAAAGATTTATTTTGCTTTTGTCCACAATTCCAGGCTGGATTTGGGGAAACCAAACAGTCCAACATACAGATCAAAAGGTCCATTTGGTTTCATTTCTACGTTCTCAAGAGTTACATCTGGTTAACCAACTTAGCTGAGGACCACCTGGAACCCTCTCAAGGACCACTGCTGGTCCCCGAACCACCTGTTGAAAAGCTCTGCTCTACAGCGGCTACATGCTGTGGTCATTGCTTATAGAAGCAGCATAAAGTCATGCTAGTTTCCATCATCCATGTGTCTGATTTATCCACCCTCACATCAGCACTATACGGTGAGCACAGAGGGACAGTTCAGGTGGAATGTGAATGACTCAACACAGGGCTTGACACTAACACTTGCCCGAGGCAAGTAAAAAAAAAATGGTGGGGCAAGGGAAGACTGCTACCTGGTTGCCCAATCGGGCAAGTGCAATCAGGACCTCAGACTCACTACCTATCTTCCGCCGCAGTCTTAACTCATTGACCGCGATCGGATCTTCTTTGTTTCCTCTCCATTGCCGCGGCTCAAACCAGTTCGATCGGTAAAAAAGCCCTTATTTTGAAGCTCAGATCTCCTAAACAGGATGTGCTGTTTCTGTTATGCTGTGTCTGTTGTCTTGCCTAATCGATCATCTGGCGATGTACCCAAAAACATCCGGTTCACAAGTCAGGAAGAGCTGTGTAGCCCTGGCTGCTTAACCCATGCGCCAGCGACATTGAGGGGGCAAACCGGAGGAGAGCCGTTTGAATGCATTGGGTTGAATGCATGTCAATGGGACGGGAAAAAAAAAAGTTGTCCCCAATTCTGTCCCAAATGAAAGTCAGCAACGGGATGATCATCAGACGATGCGCACGGACTAATAGTTGGATTAAAGAATGAAATCTACATCTCGTCGTGATACGAGCCGTCGTCGTGACCGGCGGGGGTATTCTAACGGGATGTCCACGAGCAGCGCGTGGACGGCAGAAAAACTATTAAGACACACCTCTTCAGACTCCATCTCAACCCATAGCACTTGTATTATATACCAACCCACAGTACTTGCTGCAATGACTTATATAGGTTGCCTAATGTATTACAATGTTTTTAGCGCTTCATTGTATGTTGTAAAATGTATTGTGAATCCAGATTAAATTGTAAACTTTTCACCATTGTAAGTCGCTCTGGATTAAGAGCGTCTGCTAAATGCCTAAATTGTAAATTGTAAATTGCAAGTTTTCAACTTAGTGCACTATAACACAAGATAAATTTGTCTTGAAGGCAGTCATTGCACTCTGCCTCTGTGTCTTTCCCTGCTTTCTAGATATCCACAATTCCAGGCTGGATTTGGGAAACAAAACAGGCAAATTAACATACAGATCAAAATGACCTAATCTTCTACATTCTCTAGTTGTGTAGACCTGGCCTAATTAAGATGATGAATTTTAACTCTTGAGAGGGGGAACAGTGCCTCTTATGGGTGGTAGACGGTAATAGCTGCCTCTGATTGACAAAATGTAATAATGTGAATGCATGGACATGTTAAAAGTATCCCTGGCTAATAAGACAAATATGCCTTAAAACACTATACTTGCCGTCTATAACTAAAACATGCAGATAAAAACACCTTCAATACTTTATTTCTTTCATAAACAGAGAATCTTTCACTCAATAGGAGGTGCTCCGGTCGCAGGATGATGATGTCACATGAGCATGTTCATCCTATATTCCATAGAGCTAGATCACACATGGACATGTGACATCATCATCCTGCGACAGGAGCAGTTCCTGTTGAGTAAAATATTCTCTATTTATGAAAGAAATATGATGCCATTGGTGTTTTTATTTGTTTATTTTAGTTATATAGGGAAAGTATAATGTTTTAAGCGATGTTTATCTTATTAGTCAGGGATCCTTTTTAATATTACCGGTAATTAGACAGTAAAACCGGAAGCTGTGGTGTTTTGGTCATAGTGAACCGGGGTTTTAAATTTTGAAACCTGTACAACATTAGGCGTGGCGATGACAGAGCAACAGCAACAACAAAACACCCCAAGACTGTGTTTGCATTTCAATGTAGTGTGAGCCTGTGTATGTGCTGTGCGTGTGTGCGTGTGCGTGTGCGTGTGCGTGCGTGCGTGCGTATTAGTGCTGCAAGAACTGGCCAAACATTACATTCAAATATATTTCTTTTAAAACACCATGTGGATTCCAACGAATATCAAATTACTCGAATATCGAATGTACTGTATCTTAATGTGAAATATTAAATGAGCGCTCTTGAGTCTTGCGAGATCAAACTAATGATTGATAATCATCATAATAGCCTATTTTTGTATTAGTTTGTCTTGGAATTCGCAGTGCTTTTATTACTATTTTCTTTATTCGACCCTTAAATTGACACTTGAATATTGTTTACATGTTAATATTCAAATATTCTTTCGAATATGGAACATTTGTTTGCAGCTCTATGGTGTATGTGTGCAGCCATTGGCCCAAGAGCAGGTTTGGAGTGGGAATGGATCTACCATCTGATCTGTAAGACTTATACTACCAGGATGTGGATGAGAAAACCTTATATAATGATGTCAAACTGGGGGTCCATTAGGTGTTTATATTAACCCAACGACCCTTTACACTTTACCAAATAAACAACTATACTTTATAAACATTAAGACTAAATAAACATTAAGACTAAATAAACAACTAGACTTTATAAACATTAAGACTAAATAAACAACTAGACTTTATAAACATTAAGACTAAATAAACAACTATACTTTATAAACATTAAGACTAAATAAACAACTAGCCTTTATAAACATTAAGACTAAATAAACAACTATACTTTATAAACATTAAGACTAAATAAACAACTAGACTTTATAAACATTAAGACTTTACCAAATAAACAACTATACTTTATAAACATTAAGACTAAATAAACAACTAGACTTTATAAACATTAAGACTAAATAAACAACTAGACTTTATAAACATTAAGACTACATAAACAACTACACTTGTGAAAGGAGCACAACAAAAATACCACAGAAAATGCAACTACACGCTGTGCATAGAAAAGCGCTATAAAAAATGCAATCCATTAACTATAACTCCCAAAATGTACACAAAACGCTGCTTATAACAAGCATACATGGCAACCATGGTCCAGTGGTCTCTCACACACACACACGCACGCACACTCACTCTCACACTCACACTCACACTCACACTCACACTCACACTCACACTCACACACACACACACACACACACAGTGATTACAGCAACAATGAGGAGACAGAGTGACAGTAAACCAGCAGGGTTGGTCTGCATTTAATCATCTATCCATACTAGTTAAGCGACCTGTAGTTAACTATTAAGACACTGTTTCTGTGGCTTTACAATGAATGAGTCACAGCAGCAGGGGGCGCTATTACAGTCACTGTACTGCAAGGGTTTTCTCTGTCTACCAAACTATCTTCATCCATACCCTCACCTATGGTCATGAAGTGTCCCACCCTCACCTATGGTCATGAAGTGTCCCTACCCTCACCTATGGTCATGAAGTGTCCCTAGTACCCTCACCTATGGTCATGAAGTGTCCCTAGTACCCTCACCTATAGTCATGAAGTGTCCCTAGTACCCTCACCTATGGTCATGAAGTGTCCCTAGTACCCTCACCTATGGTCATGAAGTGTCCCTAGTACCCTCACCTATGGTCATGAAGTGTCTAGCCTGGTCTAGCCCTCAATGATTTTGGCCTTGGGGGGCGGGGGTGTCGTGGGATCCACACGGCGGAAGTGCTGCGCTCTGATTTGATCTCACTAACGTGTCGTCATCCCCGGCCCCTCCCCCTCCCGTCCACTGCTGTTCTACGTCCCATCATTTAGAGCCACGCCCACCCCGGAAGGTTCACTCCCTCTTGAAGGCCACTTTCCAACGCGCTTTAGTCCAGGCTTTCCGTTTTCGCGCAAGGCGAACGAAAATGAAAGCCTGGGTGTCGAGGCTATGAAGTGTCCCTAGTACCCTCACCTATGGTCATGAAGTGTCCCTAGTACCCTCACCTATGGTCATGAAGTGTCCCTAGTACCCTCACCTATGGTCATGAAGTGTCCCTACCATCACCTATGGTCATGAAGTGTCCCTACCATCACCTATGGTCATGAAGTCTCCCTAGTACCCTCAGCTATAGTCATGAAGTGTCCCTACCATCACCTATGGGTGGGTCATGACCGAGAGAACAAGGTTGTGAATACAAGCGGTTGAAATGAGTTTCCTCCGGTGGGTGGCTGGCATCTCCCTTAGAGATAGGGTGAGAAGTAGAGCCGCTGCTCCTTCTGGTTCATCTGGTTAGGATGCCTCTGGAGCGTCTCCCTAGGGAGGTCCTGGAGGAACTGATTACCTCCACTCTCTGGCCTTGGATCGCCTCCGGATCCCCCAGGAGGAGGTCGCTAATGTCGCTCACACACACGCACGCATAGCGCCTGCCCTGTACTGACAAATGTTTTGTTTTCACGATTTGTTGACAACAACAAACTTCTGGACCGTCTGCAGGACGAAGCAAGTGTCTGTCTGCAGGGAAACAGCTGCAGCATCACAGTAGAAGCAACGTAGAGGGGAAAAAGCAAAAACTATGGCTATAACTCTATTTTGATATTTGGCTAAAAGGTTTCCTTCATCACCTTTAATGGTGAGCATCCTGTTCACCTCTGTTTACACTAAACCACCGTTTAGACGGTGATCACCTTATCACCTGATCACCTTATCACCTTATCACCTAAGAGTAGAGCATGAACAGATCTCTGCAGTGATGTCAGACTGCCTGGCCCAGAAGTGAGTCCTCCATTCATTTACCTCATTAAGACTTGTGGCTCATATAAAGACGATTACACTGCGGACAAAGCCAACTCGGGTCGTGACCACTCATGACTACACACACACTTGTTTTGGGACAAATAATTTGTAAGAAGAAAGGAAAAGATGAGTGTTGTACCCTGCTGTTTTTATCATCTTTCTAATCATTTGTTAGGCTCAAAACATTGTGTTGTTTTTATGATTTGAGTTGTCCTTGTCTGCAGCGTAAACATGGCAGGGCCAGTGATTATAATGACTCTACACATCATAGGTTGGTCCTAACGTCAGTGGTGATCCCACGGCCCACTATTTATTCAGAATTTGACCCACGGAGGACCATTTGATATGTTGGCCGTACAGTCCCCCAACACTAAAGATTTATCTTGCTTTTGTCCACAATTCCAGGCTGGATTTGGGGAAACCAAACAGTCCAACATACAGATCAAAATGACCATTAATCTTCTACATTCTCTAGTTGTGTAGACTTGGGATAATTCACATGATGAATATTTTAACTCTTGAGAGTGTAAAAATGAAACCAAATGGACCCGCAAGGGTCCATTTGGTTTCATGTTTACGCTCTCAAGAGGGGGGCTAAAATGTCATCAGATGGTGGTCTGTGGCTCAAATTCTGAATAAATAGTGGGCCCTGGTATGAAAAATGTTGAAAACCACTGCATTAAACTTTAAACTAACATGGTCACTTACTTTATGCATAACCTTCTACAAACTGCTGCCTGATGTCCCTGAATGAACACAAAATGATTCATACACTGAATAACGATGCAGTGTGACAGATCACCATTTACACAATACTCTACCTCTGACTGTATATACTGTATATAATGTTTACACAACAATATGTACCTCCAACTGTATATACTTAATGTTTACCAACAATATGTACCTCCAACTGTATATACTTAATGTTTACCAACAATATGTATCTCCAACTGTATATACTTAATGTTTACCAACAATATGTACCTCCAACTGTATATACTTAATGTTTACCAACAATATGTACCTCCAACTGTATATACTTTATGTTTACACAACAATATGTACCTCCAACTGTATATACTATATGTTTACAACAATATGTACCTCCAACTGTATATACTATATGTTTATACAGCAATATATGTACCTCCAACTGTATATACTTAATGTTTATACAACAATATGTACCTCTGACTGTATATACTATATGTTTACAACAATATGTACCTCCAACTGTATATACTATATGTTTACAGCAATATGTACCTCCAACTGTATATACTTTATGTTTACACAACAATATGTACCTCCAACTGTATATACTATATGTTTACAACAATATGTACCTCCAACTGTATATACTATATGTTTATACAGCAATATATGTACCTCCAACTGTATATACTTAATGTTTATACAACAATATGTACCTCCAACTGTATATACTATATGTTTACAACAATATGTACCTCCAACTGTATATACTATATGTTTACAACAATATGTACCTCCAACTGTATATACTTTATGTTTACACAACAATATGTACCTCCAACTGTATATACTTAATGTTTACCAACAATATGTACCTCCAACTGTATATACTTAATGTTTACACAACAATATGTACCTCTGACTGTATATACTTTATGTTTACACAACAATACGTACCTCCAACTGTATATACTTAATGTTTACCAACAATATGTATCTCTGACTGTATATACTTTAAGTTTACATAATGCTGTACCAACCAAACTGAACCAAATGGACCCTCATAAGAGTCTAACTCAGAGGGTGTAACACATGGAACCAAATGGACCCGTGTGTGAACTCTCAGTTACATTAACATTAACAGTGATTTTACAGAAATGCCAAAACAACAGATAAATAAAGGCCCTGGGGGTCCTTTATTGAAAAGATTAAATGGGATTATAATCACTGCTAACAAGCAAAACTCTTCCCTTATGGAAGGAGGGGGTCCCTAGTGAAAGGAGGGGTCCCTAGACCTGGCATATCTCTGTAAATTGTGAATTTGGTCACCTACTGTACTTATAGAGGTAAAAACAGATCTTTGAGGTGGTCCACACACACACACACACACACACACACACACACACACACACACACACACACACACACACACACACACACACACACACACACACACACACACACACACACACACACACAGGTAGCAGCAGCAAACAGTAGCTAGCCTGTAGCAACAGTTAGCACGTTAGCCTCCTAGCCTGCTAGTGATGGAGGGAGTGTTTGTGTTTTATCACCAATAAATAATTATAACCACCATGATGATCACTACTATTTACCCCAGTAAACCACACACCCCAGACTCCAACACAACCACAGGATCACTAGTAGAACTCCTCTACCCTCAACAACACACACACACACACACACTGTCCTGTTTCCATTCAAGCCAAAGCTAACTGGAGCTAAATGCTAACACTGGATCACCCACGGCCATAGAGTACAGACAGAGTGACGACAACTCCGTTCACTTCATGGGGTCAGTCCAATGGAGGATCTGATACTTAGAGTTCAATGGAGAACAGGGACAACAAACAGGGACAAGTCCTGGAGCTGAAGTATAGGCAGAAATGCATTGGACTCAGGCAAAAGCCTCAGTATTATTTTAGATGTTTTTAAGTAATATTCAGTGATGGGAAAGTTACTGGGAAAATGTAGTAAGATACACTTGTTACTCGAAACAAGTAGTGTAGCTTCACTACAAGCTATTCCCAATTAAGATACACTACAAGTTACAGGAAAATGTAGTTAAGCTATGTAGCTTAGCTACTTGTAAGAAGTTACTGCCCATCACTGGTATTACAACATAAACATTACTGTACAGTAACTGTTACTGTACAATACCGATGACATGTTCAGAACATACATAAATTGCGTTGAAAACAATGCATTTCCAACTCCAGTTTGTCCCTCTTTCAGCAGCTCAGTTTCTGGCCCCTCAATGTCGCTACTCTGCTGGCACTACAATCACCATGCTAACACACACACACACACACACACACACACACACACACACACACACACACACACACACACACACACACACACACACACACACACACAATGATCCGTCCCCAAACAACACAGATCCAGCCGTTAGTAAGTCACCTCCATCCATCCATCCATATATATATCCCGGTGGTGGTCCGTGGGTGGTCCCCGGCCCACCAGCCCAGCCCAGCCCAGGCCCGGTGCAGCCTTGCCTTGCCTTGCCTTGCCTTGCAGGCCTTGCACGCCGAGGACAGCCAGGGCTCCATAACCCAGGGCCCAGCCGGGCCCAGCCAGGGACCCCCAGACAGGACAGGGGGTCCGCCAGTTAAAAGGATACTGAGGGTGAGCATCCTGGAGTGGTAGTCGAAGGCCAGGACCTCTCCCGCCAGCCGCTGGTCCAGGCAGGTCAGGCAGGAGATGTGACTGCCGATCTGGAAGTACTCTCCCGGTCCAGGAGCCGCCATGTTCTACTGCCCTGATGATCAGACTGGCTGGGTCTACACACACCACACACACACACATACACACAACACACACACACACCACACACACACACACACCCCACACACCACACACACACACACACACACCACACACACACACAGAGCACACACACACACACACACACACACACACACACACACACAACACACACACACACACACACACACACACACACACACAAACAGGGAGGAGCTGCGACTACACACACCGAGGAGGAGGGGGTTGCGTGCTGCCAGGTTCTGAGAGAGGAACAAGCAGAGTCCTCATAGCCTGGCCCAGGGGTCAGCAACCTGCGGCTCAGGAGCCCACAGCCCTAGTGGCTCAGTAGCATTATTAGGCTACATAAACACACTGGGGTGATCCACACCAAAATAATATAAACATTTCAGTCACCCAAAACGCGTTGCGCTGTCTGACAGTTGCCAGTTAAAGTAGCACTTGGCCATGTCAAAAAAGCCCAGCAGTTATCAGAGGTGGAGCTTTCAATCTGAACCACCCATTTTCAAAGATTTACTCAGTTTACTATGTCATTAATATACCTTAGAGATGTTGTGTGGACTAGAAATGGAGTTCTGAAAGACTCCTTTATTTTATTTTTTTTAGAAACTCCATTTCTGAAGAAAGGTTGTGTTTCACCATGTTAATGATTGACGACCTTTTTTCTGAGAGTGTTCAAATGGAACCAACATTTGCACACTCTCAGGAAAAAAATAATAATAAAATGCGGCTCCAGACAGATTTTGAAATTAATTTTGTGTCAAAAATGGCTCTTTCAACATCTTGGGTTGCTGACCCCTGGCCTGGCCTAACCCTCAATGATTTTGGCCTTGGGGGGGGGGGCGGGGTGCCGTGGGATCCACACGGCAGATTGAGCTGATCTGATTTGATCTCACCAACGTGTCGTCATCCCCGGCCCCTCCCCCGCCCGTCCACTGCTGTTCTATGTAGCAGGTGGCTACAGCCTCTGTCGTGATGGCCTCCAAAGTCTAGTATCCATTAGCCATTTGTTTTTACGCGGAAACGCGCTCTGATTGGCTCACCAGGGTTCGTGGCAAGCCAGATCCACCTCTGATTGGGCGAAGCCAGAGTCTTCCGCGCCATTACACCAGTAGAGGGCGCGGCAGGGGAGACTCTAGACCCAGGGTAACATTTCAGTCCACGTTTCCTGTCTATATTTTGGACAATGGACAGGCAGCAGGAAAGACCCGCCCAGGGACCAAAGTCAGACCGGAACAAGCCGGAAGTCTCTTTAACACCCATTCAAACTGCAGGACGTGACGTCACACCCCGCTCCAAAATACGGACTGTACATCTGCAGCCTCTAGTGGCTCTCACAAAAACATGCAGTAATCCTGGGCTGTAGACTGCCTCCCCCTGGCCAGCCTGATGGAGAGGACAGGAACTGGTTGGAATAACGTGTTCCTTACAACTGAATGGGGAATTCAGTTCCTCAACTGAATGAATGAATGAATGAATGATTTTTATTTTTATTTTATATGTTTACAGAAATGGAGTTACAGTAGTAGTCCAAGTTGTGTTGCTCACCGTAACACAACTGATAACAGTTTGTAGATTTACAGTACAATTCAAGTACAAAGTACAACAAATCTGAAAAAAAAAAAAAACTGCTACTGGACACACGAGATAAAGGTCCACTTTGTTCATTTCATCAAGACATTTAGAGATGTACAAAATGAATGCCAAAGCAAAGCCTAAAGTGGCTTATAACAGGCCGACCTGGCAACCCTGCGGGATGGACGCCGTGCCCGTGCGTGCTGCGTGGCGTGCAATGACGTCACGACGTCCAAGAGACGTGAAGGACGTGACGTGGTGCGGATGTGCGTCACGTGTGTGTGTGTGTGTGTGTGTGTGTGTGTGTGTGTGTGTGTGTGTGTGTGTGTGTGTGTGTGTGTGTGTGTGTGTGTGTGTGTGTGTGTGTGTGCGTGTGCGTGTGCGTGTGTGTGTGTCGCTGGGTGGTGTGGGGGATGGGGGGGGGGGGGTGTCCGAGTGTCCGTTGGTGGTGGAGGGAGGGGGGAGGGGAGGGGAGGGGAGGGGGAGATAAAGTAAACAGTCCAGTATCCTAGTAGTAGCCTACCTAGTAGTACGCCTATCAGTGATTGGAGCTCCAATTGGTCTATGGGAGTTACAGTAGCCTTACAAGTCAATTATGAGAGTTACAGTACAATGAATGAATGAATGAATGAATGAATGAATGAATGAATGAATGAATGAATGAATGAATGAAATGTGTATTAACAGAGATGAGAGTTACAGTACAAGTCAAGTCCACACTGCTACAAAACTGATAACAGCTTGGAGAATTACAGTACAATTCAAGTACAACTGCATCAAATCTGACAGAGCTGATTGGACACACTAGTTAAGCATACACTTGTTTACAATAGTGTCCAACTTGTTCATTTCATTTAGGCATTCAAATACATACAAAACAACTACTTCAGTGAAGTTAGAAGCAGCAAATCATGGAGGTAAAATCATAGTGGAGGTAAAAAGGGAAAAGAGAAATGTACAATGAGGAGAGGCGGGGTGGGTGGGGGGATTTTATATACATTTTTGTTTTACACAGGGCCCACCATTTATTCAGGATTTGAGCCACGGACCACCAATTGAGGACATTTTAGCCCCACAGACCCCAAATCTAAAGATTTATTTTGCTTTTGTCCACAATATTCCAGGCTGGATTTTGGGAAACAAAACAAGCAAAACATACATTCCAAAATGGCTAATTCAGATGATGAATATTTTAACTCTTGAGAGCGTAAAAATAAAACCAAATGGACCCGCAAGGGTCCATTTGGTTCCATTTTTACGTTCTCAAGAGTTACTTCTGGTTAAACAACTTAGCTGGGGATCACCTGGAACCCTCTCAAGGACCACAGGTGGTCCCCGGACCACCTGTTGAAAACCCCAGGTCTATAACTTATGGGAGTTACAGTAGCCTTACAAGTCAAGTATGAGAGTTACAGTGCAAGTCAAGTACACACTACTCTGATAACAGCTTAGAGAATTACAGTACAATTCAAGTACAACTACAGCAAATCTGAAAAAACTGGTTGAACACACTAGTTAAGCATACACTTGTTTACAATATTGGCCAACTTATAATAATTTTTATAGCGCTTTTCCAAGTGCTCAAAGTGCTTTACATCAGTCCATTCATTCATACATTAGGAGGTGAAGTGGTGAACAGTCGACGCTCAGCGTCCTAAACTTCACACATTCACACACCACTGGTGGCAACAAGCTGAACAGCAACCAACTCATTGGAGGCAGTTTGGGGTTCAGTGTCTTTCTCAAGGACACTTTGACATGTAGACAGGAGGAGCCGGGATTCGAACCGCCGACCCATTGATCATTGGACGACCTGCTCTACCTCCTGAGCCACAGCCGCTCCAACTTGTTCATTTCATATTTAATTAAGACATTCGAATACGTACAAAATAATTTCAGTAAATCATGGAGGTAAAATCATAGTGGAGGTGAAAAGGGGAAAGGAGAAATGTACCTCCTCTATGCCACTAAAACATGGAAGGTCCTACCAACAGTCACATGTGAATCCCTTGACTGTCCTTCAAAATCACTCTCAAAGGGCACTTACGGACAGCTGCAATTTAAAACTGACCTCCGTAAAAATATGACCCCCCCCCCCCCCCCAGTTATACAGCAGCTGGGATTAGCTGTTTGTTTGTGCAGACTATGTCCTATTTACTTGTTGTGTTTAAAAACCTGGTAACTTGCTACAAAAAAAACAACTAATGTACATATTCCAATGTGGCAACAAACCCACTCTTGTAAATCAATCAATCAATTAATCAACCCACATGGAAAGAGAATATATGTACATATATGCCAATATCTGCATCATAAATGCATCATATATGTTGCAATAATCAGGTAGCCTACATGTGACCTATGTGGATATAGGACATACGTATATGTGTCATAGGCCTACACGCACCAGTCAGGTTCATATATGTAGGGGCCAATTTCCTTTATAAATATAGCATATATTAAAACATTTTCTTCCCATGTGGGAATCAATCAATCAATTCAATCGTTTGAAAAAAGATACTATGCTGAAATGGCACCGAGTCAGACAGCGAGCAGAGGTCCATCATCCACGGCTTCTCAGCTCCCTCTACTGCCGCTGCAGTGAAACTGCACCCGGCGGGCAAATGGATTTCATCATCACAACATCATCATCAGGGACGGGCGCATGCTGCTGGAGAGGGGCAGGGGCCTGGAGTCCCATAAGAAGGCACTTTTGGTCGAATATAGTGAAAGAAAGCTGCAGATCTGCAAGGTCTCTCACATTCATGGTCTGGTAAAGGACCATGAATGGTAAATGATGCATTCATGGTCCTGAGCACTGGTTGGTTCCCGAAAGTTTTCATGTAGTCCGCTAAACTACAGTGATTTTCAACGATTTTAATTTCAAGGATCTGAATTAAGGGCTTTCCAGACGGCAACAACAAACGCCCGCATTTAAAGAAAATCGCCCGTGGAATGTCGTCGATTAACGCCAGGCGTTTTAAAAAGCTCACTGGATTGAGCTTTCAAAAACATTGTGCATTTAAAAAAAAACTTATTGCAGGTCGTTTTCTGAGCACAAAACGCCGGTCGCATTGAAAATTAATTAGAATGCACAATTTATTACTCGCCATCTGTAATCCCCTTTAGACTACGGACCCCTAGTTCATGTGATTTCTATACCTCTCGGCCCCTCTCTTACGCCTGAGTGCACAAAAGGACCTGCATTTTTACAACCTCTGAGTTAGTAGTCACATAAGGGTCCATTTGAATCCTAATTAGGCCCACATAATTTAGCCTGCTGCCCCTGGAACCCTCCCAAAGGAAAGGACCACTAGGGGGTCCCCGGTCGTACCCCACTTTGGGAAGCAGTGGTGTGGAAATCACAGCCTCGCAATAGAGAAAGGCCGCCACAGACAGACCCCACTCCCAAGAGAAGCACGACTATGCAGTCACTGCACACAAAATGTGGTCGAAACAGAGCTACACTTCCTAACCACCTGCCCCTTATACCAAGACATCAGAGACACATACTTCCCACAAATCGCACACACTCAACGCGAGTTCGAAACTATGACTAACGAGGGAAAACTTCCATACCTATTGGGAGAAATACAACAATGTGCAAACACAGCAGCAAGATGTGTGCACCGTTGCGACGTAAGAAGATTGGCCAATGGAATACAACCACCCTAAGGACTACGATCTGTACTATCCAGACTCTTCCATGTAAACAGAGCTGATACATTTAAACAGATAGTGAATCTGTTTGTTTTCTTCTTATTCTGCATGATCTGTCTTGAAGTAGCAATAAAAATGTTAGTGTTATAATGTGCTATAACCTTTTATAAAACAATGCATTGTAGCATAACTGTCTACAAAAATTGTACCCCCCTCCAACTGTATCCCCATTTTCAACTGTTTTTATTGTATTGTTTTGTGACTCTTGCTTTGGCAATGTAAATGTCTGTTTTCTCATGCCAATAAAGCTCCTTTGAATTGAATTGAATTGAATTGAATTGAATTGAATTGAATTGAATTGAATTGAATTGAAAGGGCAGGGGCTGAAGCCCCATGGTGTGTATGTGCGCACGGCCCTGCCCATCCGGGATCCAGCAACATGGAGACGGTCCACCGGCACGGCATCTGGCTGGCAGAGAGTCTGCAGCGCGGACCCCTGGGGGTCCCTGGGGGCTACGCGCCGCTGTGGCAGACCATCACCCACATGGGAGACCCCAAGGCTGCCATGCTGCTGCTGTTCCCCCTCAGCCACACGGTGCACAGACCCACCGGGGTGGCCGTGCTCTGGGCCGCGGCTCTGTCCGAGTGGGCCAACCTGCTGTTGAAATGGTACGTTTTAATATGAGCCGAGGACCACCAGGGTGGGCCAACCTGCTGTTTAAATGGTACGTTTTAATATGAGCTGAGGACCACCAGGGTGGGCCAACCTGCTGTTTAAATGGTATGTTTTAATATGAGCTGAGGACCACCAGGGTGGGCCAACCTGCTGTTGAAATGGTACGTTTTAATATGAGCCGAGGACCACCAGGGTGGCCAACCTGCTGTTTAAATGGTATGTTTTAATATGAGCTGAGGACCACCAGGGTGGGCCAACCTGCTGTTTAAATGGTACGTTTTAATATGAGCTGAGGACCACCAGGGGTTAAAATGGTGATCGGTGCTATTAAAGGGGAATTTCACTCATTTTCATACCATCTATATAGGCCTACCTTAGAGCTGTTGTGGTTAGTGGTGGTGTTGTGGACATAAAAGTTCACGCATTGCATAGACAGACAGACTGCAGGGCCGGATCTAGGCATGGGTATGGGGGGGGGGGGGGTCAGACCTTTAGCTTTATGCATGCTGCGTGTCTGTTGCAACCATTTAACATCCCACTAGAAACAACACACCAAGTGGAACCTTTCATGCAAAGTGCCATTGTCTTACTACACAGTAAATATACAGTATTTATTGTGTTTGTAGGATGCTGTTTGGAGAAAGACCATTCTGGTGGATCGGAGAGTCTGGACTGTACCTCCAGAATCCAGCAGAAGTCCAGCAGTTTGCCTCTACATGTGAAACTGGACCAGGTAAACATATTTAGTTATGGTTATTTCACTGTTGTATGAATAATAATAATACTGTTATTTAATCTGCATTAAATAAAGAAACGTTAAGCAATACGTTTGTTAGTTAGGTATGGTAGATCTCTAAATGTGTGTGTGTGTGTGTGTGTGTGTGTGTGTGTGTGTGTGTGTGTGTGTGTGTGTGTGTGTGTGTGTGTGTGTGCGTGCGTGCGTGCGTGCGTGCGCGCGTGTGCGTGCTTGCGTGCGTGCGTGCGTGCGTGCGTGCGTGCGTGTGTGTGTGTGTGTCCATCAGGCAGCCCGTCAGGTCACTCCATGGTCAGTGCAGCATCATGGTGGATGGTGGTCTTCAACTCTGCTTCATTCATCTACAGACGGACTCACAGGTGGGTGTTTAATGAATGAATGAATTAATTAATTACAATTCATCAAATGAAGATTGAAAATGAACTAGAATGCACGTCTGTAAAACCCCTAAGTGATTGAGCAGTGTTGGTCAATATTACTTAGGAAAGTAACTTCTTTACTTTACTAGTTACCCCTTGGACAAAGTAATATCATTACTTTACCATGTGTTCCAGCGTTCTCCTCTCCTCTCTACCATTCCTCTTCTACATGGTGATGTTGGTGACCGTAGGACTGTCCAGGATCTTCATCCTGGCTCACTTCCCTCACCAGATCCTGACTGGATCTATCACAGGTTAGAG
Source organism: Benthosema pterotum (assembly GCA_039105355.1). Classification (NCBI taxonomy): domain Eukaryota; kingdom Metazoa; phylum Chordata; class Actinopteri; order Myctophiformes; family Myctophidae; genus Benthosema; species Benthosema pterotum. Next base: position 1,714,776 of record CM076981.1, on the reverse strand, counting down.
CTCATTTATACTGGATCTATCACAGGTTAGAGCTCATTTATACTGGATCTATCACAGGTTAGAGCTCATTTATACTATAGATATGTTTATTTATACTCTATAGAACTAATGTAAAATATGTCCATTTATATTCTATAGAGTATGATCATGTCACTCTGTTCTCCTGGCCTATAGGATTAATCTGTGTCATTGTGTTCTCCTGGCCATTACGATGTGTTCTAAGTGTTCTCCTGGCCTATAGGATGTGTTCTATGTGTTCTCCTGGCCTATAGGATGTGATCATTGTGTTCTCCTGGCCTATAGGATGTGTTCTGTGTTCTCCTGGCCTATAGGATTAATCCGTGTCATTGTGTTCTCCTGGCCATTAGGATGTGTTCTAAGTGTTCTCCTGGCCTATAGGATGTGTTCTAAGTGTTCTCCTGGCCTATAGGATGTGTTCTAAGTGTTCTCCTGGCCTATAGGATGTGTTCTATGTGATCATTGTGTTCTCCTGGCCTATAGGATGTGATCATTGTGTTCTCCTGGCCTACAGGATGTGTTTTATGTGTTCTATGTGTTCTCCTGGCCTATAGGATGTGTTCTATGTGTTCATTGTGTTCTCCTGGCCTATAGGATGTGATCATTGTGTTCTCTTGGCCTATAGGATGTGATCATTGTGTTCTCCTGACCTACAGGATGTGTTCTATGTGTTCTCCTGGCCTATAGGATGTGTTCTATGTGTTCTCCTGGCCTATAGGATGTGTTCTATGTGTTCTCCTGGCCTATAGGATGTGTTCTATGTGTTCTCCTGGCCTATAGGATGTGTTTTATGTGATCATTGTGTTCTCCTGGCCTATAGGATGTGTTTTATGTGTTCTATGTGTTCTCCTGGCCTATAGGATGTGTTCTATGTGTTCATTGTGTTCTCCTGGCCTATAGGATGTGTCCTGGGCATGGTGCTGTGTCGTACGGTTCCTACACAGCGCCCCCTGCTGTTCTATGTGTTGAGCAGTGTGTTTCTATTGGTCAGTGCGTTGGTTCTGCATGCTGGACTGACTGCTGTGGGACTAGACCTCAACTGGTGAGTCTGACACACTGACACACCCATTAACACACTGACACGCCCATTAACACACTGACACGCCCATTAACACACTGACACGCCCATTAACACACTGAAACGCCCATTAACACACTGACACACCCATTATTACACTGACACACCCATTAACACACTGACACGCCCATTAACACACTGACACACCCATTATTACACTGACACGCCCATTAACACACTGACACACCCATTAACACACTGACACGTCCATTAATACACTGACACGCCCATTAACACACTGACACGCCCATTATTACACTGACACGCCCATTAACACACTGACACGTCCATTAACACACTGACACGCCCATTATTACACTGACACGCCCATTATTACACTGACACGCCCATTATTACACTGACACGCCCATTAACACACTGACACGTCCATTAACACACTGACACGCCCATTAATACACTGACACACTGACACGCCCATTAACACACTGACACGCCCATTAATACACTGACACACTGACACACCCATTAACACACTGACACGCCCATTAATACACTGACACACCCATTAATACACTGACACACCCATTAATACACTGACACACCCATTAATACACTGACACACCCATTAACACACTGACACACCCATTAACACACTGACACGCCCATTAACACACTGACACGCCCATTAATACACTGACACACCCATTAATACACTGACACACCCATTAACACACTGACACACCCATTAACACACTGACACGTCCATTATTACACTGACACACCCATTATTACACTGACACACCCATTAACACACTGACACGCCCATTATTACACTGACACGCCCATTAACACACTGACACGTCCATTATTACACTGACACGCCCATTATTACACTGACACGCCCATTAACACACTGACACGTCCATTATTACACTGACACACCCATTAACACACTGACACGCCCATTAACACACTGACACACCCATTAACACACTGACACGTCCATTATTACACTGACACACTGACACGCCCATTAATACACTGACACGCCCATTAACACACTGACACGTCCATTATTACACTGACACACTGACACGCCCATTAATACACTGACACGCCCATTATTACACTGACACGCCCATTATTACACTGACACGCCCATTAACACACTGACACGTCCATTATTACACTGACACGTCCATTAACACACTGACACGCCCATTATTACACTGACACGCCCATTATTACACTGACACACCCATTAACACACTGACACGCCCATTATTACACTGACACGCCCATTATTACACTGACACGCCCATTAACACACTGACACACCCATTAACACACTGACACGTCCATTAACACACTGACACACCCATTAACACACTGACACACCCATTAACACACTGACACACCCATTAATACACTGACACGCCCATTAACACACTGACACACCCATTAATACACTGACACACCCATTAATACACTGACACGCCCATTAACACACTGACACACCCATTAACACACTGACACGTCCATTAACACACTGACACGTCCATTAACACACTGACACGCCCATTAATACACTGACACGCCCATTAACACACTGACACGTCCATTAATACACTGACACACCCATTAACACACTGACACACCCATTAATACACTGACACGCCCATTATTACACTGACACGCCCATTATTACACTGACACGCCCATTAATACACTGACACACTGACACACCCATTAATACACTGACACGCCCATTATTACACTGACACGCCCATTAATACACTGACACACCCATTAACACACTGACACGTCCATTAACACACTGACACGCCCATTAATACACTGACACGCCCATTAACACACTGACACGTCCATTAATACACTGACACGCCCATTAACACACTGACACACCCATTAACACACTGACACGTCCATTAATACACTGACACGCCCATTAACACACTGACACACCCATTAACACACTGACACGCCCATTATTACACTGACACACCCATTAACACACTGACACACCCATTAATACACATTTGGCGGGAACGCCTTTTGGTGTTTTAAGCTTATTGACATAATTAGCATTACTTAGCACAATTAGCATTACTTAGCATGTGTCGGAACGCCAATTATGAATGAATGAATGAATGAATGAATGAATGAATGAATGAATGAATGAATGAATGAATGAATGAAATTTTTATTAACAGAGATGAGAGTTACAGTACAATTCATGTACACACTGCTACAAAACTGATAACAGCTTGGAGAATTACAGTACAATTCAAGTACAACTACATCAAATCTGAAAAACTGATTGGACACACTAGTTAAGCATAGGCTACACTTGTTTACAATAGTGGCCAACTTGTTCATTTCATTGAGGCATTCAAATACCGTACATACAAAACAACTACTTCAGTAAAATCAGAAGCAGCAAATCATGGAGGCAAGATCATAGTGGGGGTAAAAAAGGGGAAAGAGAAATGTACAATATATATAATTACTTAATGAATTAGTAACTATTTAGCATTAGCATTATTAGCCGTACTTATTTAGCATTATCAATACTTAGCATTACCAGCATTACTTACTTTGCATTATTAGCATCTATTAGCATTATTAGCATTATTAACAAGACAATTACAGTTTGTAACCAGAACCCCCCCCCCCCCCCCCCCCCCCCCCCCCTGTGTGTGTGTGTGTGTGTGTGTGTGTGTGTGTGTGTGTGTGGGTGTGTGCACCAGGTCCATCTCTCTGTCCACTAGGTGGTGCTCTCGTCCAGACTGGGTGCGTTTGGACACCGCTCCCTTCTCCTCCCTGGCGCGGGACTGCGGTGCTCTGCTGGGCCTGGGCCTGGCTGTGCGCTGGGCCCCCGGGGGGGCAGGGGGGGGCCCCCCTCTGCCCAGGGCCTCCAGGGCCCTCTCCCTGGCCCTGGCATCCATGGCTCTGTACCATCTGAACCGTTTAGCCCTGCCGCTGCGTCCCCCGCTGCTGTTCTACGCTCTGTTCATGGTTCGATTCCTCATGGTGCCTCTGGTGGTCATGGTGCTGGCCCCCCGCCTGGTGCACATGCTCACACCGCGCAGGGACCACCAGGACAAGAGGGACTGAGCTGGAGCCGTGGACCACCTACTGGAAAGCACTACCTGCTTCAACTGTTATCTGTAGATAGAATCACAGTTATTAGTTTCCAGGTGGTCCCCAGCTAAGTTGGTTAACCAGATGTAACTCTTGAGAGTGTAAAAATGAAACCAAATGGACCCTTGCGGGTCCATTTGGTTTCATTTTTACACTCTCAATAGTTAAAATTCATCATCTTAATTAGCCCATAGTGGCCACAGACCCAGTGGTCCCTGACCCCAGCAAAATGATAGTTTGGAACCAAATGGACCTGGGAGAGAGATAGGTAGAGATAGCTAGAAAGCAGGGAAAGACACAGAGGCAGAGTGCAATGACTGCCTTCAAGACAAATTTATCTTGTGTTGTGTTATAGTGCACTAAGTTGCACACTTGCCCGATCGGGCAACCATGTAGCAGTCTTCACTTGCCCCACCATTTTTTTTTACTTGCCCCGGGCAAGCGGGCAAGTGTTAGTGTCAAGCCCTGCAGTAGATATCCTGGATTGTTTGATAATGCAAGATGAAAACTGTGATCTTATCCACTGATAAGATGAAAACACTTGATGACTTTCTCGTGGTTAGGTTTAGAGTTAGAGAAGGGTTTAGCCATGTTTGTAGCAAAACCCCTAGACCCCTCCAACCATAACCCTAATCCTAAACCCCCTAGACCCCTCCAACCGTAACCCTAATCCTAAACCCCTAGACCCCTCCAACCGTAACCCTAATCCTAAACCCTAGACCCCTCCAACCGTAACCCTAAGCCTAAACACCTGACCCTCAACGCGTTGGGATTTAGGCTTAGGGTTACGGTTGGAGGGGTCTAGGGTTTAGGATTAGGGTTACAGTTGGAGGGGTCTAGGGGTTTAGGATTAGGGTTACGGTTGGAGGGGTCTAGGGGTTTAGGATTAGGGTTACAGTTGGAGGGGATTAGGGTTACGGCTGGAGGGGTCTAGGGTTTAGGATTAAGGTTACGGTTGGAGGGGTCTAGGGTTTAGGATTAGGGTTATGGTTGGAGGGGTCTAGGGGTTTAGGATTAGGGTTACAGTTGGAGGGGTCTAGGGTTTAGGATTAGGGTTACGGTTGGAGGGGTCTAGGGTTTAGGATTAGGGTTACGGTTGGAGGGGTCTAGGGGTTTAGGATTAGGGTTACAGTTGGAGGGGTCTAGGGGTTTAGGATTAGGGTTACAGTTGGAGGGGTCTAGGGGGTTTTGCGTCTCAGTCTGCAGAGCATGGCCATTCTGAGAGGAAAAAGTCCTGCTGATGACAACTTGATAACTGCGATCTTATCCACTGATAACGGTAGAATCTGCTGGAGGCGGAGCCATGGACCACCTACCGTAAAGCACACCTACAGGGCCTGGTTCCAGGAAGGGCAAAAGCAATCCTTGTCCGTGACAGCTGTTACGACGCTTTTATAACCGCTTGGCCTATCCTTCTTCAACAGCCTCGGTGCTGTTGATGACGTTCATGTCTCTGTTACGTCTCTGGTTGAGCTGCTTTGAAAACTAAATATTTTCTTAGATTTGTTATTTTTTTGGGTTGGCTGGATGTGGATCTTTCACAGTAAGAGCTCTAGTATAACCTGTTTTTTTTATTTATTCTAAAACACGTTTTGCCAAAACCCAACCCTGGTTGGGTCAGGTTGGGTGTAATGTTCGTACGTTGGACCAAAGATATGCACTTCCTTATTTTTTGCTTCACTTTTTGCATAATCTCTAGAATAGTTTTTCATTCCAATCATCTGTCATGAATGTAGACATAAAATATCATAAATATAAGATCTACAAGCATAAAATCAATGTGTCTTTGTCCACTAGTACAGTGGTTTTCAACCTTTTTTATACCAGGGAGCACTATTTATTCAGTATTTGAGCCACGGACCACCATTTGATGACATTTTAGCCCCACAGACCCCAAAACTAAAGATTTATTTTACTTTTGTCCACAATTCCAGGCTGGATTTGGGAAACCAAACAGTCCAACATACAGATCAAAATGACCATTAATCTTCTACATTCTCTAGTTGTGTAGACTTGGGATAAATCACATGATGAATATTTTAACTCTTATAATAATATAATAATAAACTTTATTTATATAGCACCTTTTTGAACAGTGTCCCAAAGTGCTTAACAACAATTAAAACAATCAAAACACACAACAACAGATAGAAAGAATAGTAAACAGTAAAACAATAAACAAACAGGGTGTTAGGTTAAAAAGGCCTCTCTGTAAAAATGTGTCTTTAGTTTTGCTTTAAAACTTGGGAGGGAATTTGCCAGCCTTATGTCCAGTGGGAGTCTATTCCAGAGCCTGGGGGCCCTGGCACCCCTGGTCACCAGATTAGTTCAGCCTCCCATCATGCCCCTCTTGATAGTGTAAAAATGTTTTACGCTCTCAAAGAGTTACACATGGTTAGGAAACTTTCCATCATTTAGCCTGGGGACCACCTGGAACCCTCTCAAGGACCACTGGTTTAAAACCACTGCGCTAGTAGATGAACTTACTGTAGTTATTTTTAGTGGAACATTAACAACATTATTCCACACAGCGTCTTACTGTTGGTCATTGTCTGAGCTATCATTGTTTACATTTCTGTTTTCTATTTGTCTAAATCACTATTAAATCCTTCATCGCAAATTGATTGAGTGACAATCAATCTCTTGGATTAATTTTGCTGGTGATTCACGTGAATGAATAAAATGTTACTTATTTTGCTCACATTGTGATCTTGTACATCTTGTACAACTGCCGAGTGTCAAAAAGTGTCACCTACTGAGTGTCAAATGTGAACCAAATGGACCCTAGTGGGTCCATTTGTACCCTCTCAGGAAAAATGGGTCTGAAAGAAAAAACATTAACATGGTGAAATACATCTGATGACATCATCAATGATGATGTCATCAGATGTATTTCACCATGTTAATGATTTTTTCAGACCTCCATTTTTAGGAAATACAGAATTGGGGGAACTTTTTTTTTATCATGTCCACATACACATAATAGTGATGTATTGTATATGTACTTGTACATATGCAATGCATGACAATATATGAACCTGGTTGTATATGTAATTTGTATATGACAATTAACTTTATTTATTTCTTTTATTTTGATGTCAGCGTGATGACACTGGAAATGATGATGTATAATGTGTCTGAATAATCTCGTGTGGGATGGGCTGCGAAAGGCAGCCAGACACGAAAATAAACTCATTCATTCATTCATTCATTCATTCATTCATTCATTCATTCATTCATTCATTCATTCATTCACAACATCTCTAAGGTATATTAATGACATATTAAAATGTTGAAAATGGTTGGAGTTCCCCTTTAAGGTGGTGACTATGTTTTACCATGCAACTGTTACATCACCCCCAGGGTGACGTAACAGCAGACAGACAGACGTACAGACAGACAGGGGTGAAACATACTGTCTGGATCACCTTACAGTGGAGACAACTACTGGTCTTACACACACACACACACACACACACACACACACACACACACACACACACACACACACACACACACACACACACACACACACACACACACACACACACACACACACACACACATAAAACTCAGCTTCCCATCATGCCCCTGTGCACAGTGTGCAGCTCAACAGCACCACCTGGTGACCTGTTGGGACCCGTGTTGAAGGGGGGGGGGGGGGGGGGGGGGGGGGGGGGGCGCCTCTTAAAGGGGAATTCCACTCATTTTTTTCTGGGAGTGTACAAATATGAACCAAATGGACCCTAGCGGGTCCATTTGGTTCCATTTACACACTCTCAGAAAAAAAGGAAACTCATTAACATGGTGAAACACATTCGTGATGATGTCATCAAGATGTGTTTCACCATGCTAATGGTGGTCACGGAAACAGAGAATGGGGGGGACTTTTTTTTTTTTTTTTTTTTACAATGTCCACACAACATCTCTAAGGTATATTAATGACATAGTAAAATATTGAAAATGAGTGGAATTCCCCTTTAAGACACTTGCATTTGCATGCACATTTGCGTGCACTTGCGCAACACACACGGACACGTTATCAAAACATGTATACTGTTGCATATTGAGAAAGTGAATGACAAAACAAAAAACATAGGCCTAGTACTACTTTTGCCACTAAAATATTTTAGATGTTAGAAGCGGGGGACATCGTCCCCCCACTTCCCCCTGACACTACACCCCTGGTTGGACAGACAGACAGACAGACAGACAGGCAGACAGACAGACAGACAGGCAGACAGACAGGCAGACAGACAGACAGGCAGACAGACAGGCAGGCAGGCAGGCAGACAGACAGACAGACAGACAGACAGACAGACAGACAGACAGGCAGACAGGCAGACAGACAGACAGACAGACAGACAGACAGACAGACAGACAGACAGACAGACAGACAGAGGGAGGGACAGACAGACAGACAGACAGACAGACAGACAGACAGACAGACAGACAGACAGACAGACAGACGTGAACTGCACCACTCAATACAGACAGAATACCAAACTCAGGACATTCCAGACGCGTTTCAGCTCAGAACCATTTATAAATATGTTTTCTTATTTCTGTCAATACATGGTTGTTTCTTCTTTTTATGGCTGTACAGTTTACAATCAGTTATGAGATAAAAACCACATTCTTTTTTATTGTTTTTAATTAAACATTTTCTTTTCTTTTTTTTATCTTTTTTGTTTGTTTAATCACAGCGCTCTGAAAGCTCACATTTACAGACAAGAGAACTCTGCTCAGCAAGCAAATACATTAAAACTAAATAAAAACTATTAAAAAAAACATCATCTTCCTCTTTATATTCTGTTACGGTAAAGAGTCTCTTTAGGCTTTTAGTCCATGAAGTTCCAAGAAAGAAAAAGAAAAATGGAGATATTCTGGTTGGGGGACAGACGGACGGACGGACGGACGGACGGACGGACTCCTTGTTGTCGTTTTGTTTTGTTTCTTTAGAGTCTGAAACCTGCATTTTATTTTATTTACTTATTCATCACAACCAGAATCTGAACGTCTGCTGATGTACAAGGATTTCATTTACCTGCTGGAGCAAAAAAAAAAGAAGAATATGTCATGCATCGTCCTGCTATTTATTTACAGCAAAAACAAAACTAATCCGTCCCCCCCAACACAAGGAAAATAAACGGATCCCCCCAACACAAGGAAAATAAACTGATCCCCCCCAACGCAAGGAAAATAAGTCCCCCGTTGTTGTTCAAAGTAAGTATATATATATATTTACACAACCCATACCTTCATTATGATGTGAGATGATCATTCAGACAGACAGACAGACAGACAGACAGACAGACAGACAGACAGACAGACAGACAGACAGACAGACAGACAGACAGACAGACAGATGATCAGAGGGTCCTGTCATTATTAGTAATATATTTATATGTATTATTATATCGCTTTATAAAGACTCCAAACACTGTATTGCAGACAGAATGCCACACACACTCCAGTGTACGCCATATTGCTGAAAAACAAACACAACATTCGATCTTCAAGCTCACAATGAGTCCTTCTCTAAACCCCACCCTTTGGAGGCGGGGCTTAGTCACTGTCCAATGACCATCCAAATAGTATAGTCAGGCTTTCCTCTCCTAACGTGCCTATTGGACGAGGACGGATTGGGGAGGGGCTTAGTGAAGGGCTAATTATGGACAGATCAGTTGTTTTGTGTAGAATGTAATGTGAATGTTCTGTTCATACAGAACAGAATGTAATGTGAATGTAATGTGAATGTAATGTGAATGTAATGTGAATGTTCTGTTCATACTGAACAGAATGTAATGTGAATGTTCTGTTCATACTGAACAGAATGTAATATGAATGTGAACAGATTGACAGGCAGCGCGTTGGGGAAATTAAAATAACACAGACTGGATTTATATTTTAATAACGACTGACAGAGTTCTGGTAGGTAATGAACTGAGGAACGAATCAGCAGGATGGAATCCATTGAAAATGTTTCACACACACAGGCGCACACACACACACACACACACACACACACACACACACACACACACACACACACACACACACACACACACACACACACACACACACACACACACACACAACTATAACCATCTATGCCTCTTCACATGATCTTTAAATATAACGTCGCCTGTGGTTTGGATATGGTTTAGGTTTTACCCAGACAGAGGCGTGTACACCCGTTATTTCCTCTGGTCTGGCCAGGCGTGTACACCCGTTATTTCTTGGGGGGGCATCGCTGACACACTTTAACTCCTCCAAAGTTGCACAACAATCACCCAAAAAATAAAATAAAAATGAGTATAGGTACCATAATATCATACATAAAGTGCTCTCCCAGTTAAATAACTCCACAGGCATTTGTTTTAGTGCAGAATAAATGGCTGAAAACATAAAAAAAAACTGATAATAATTAGTATAAGATTAATAATATTGTATAACATCAGAGGAAAACAATGTGTTGCAGAAGGCAAAGCTGTAGCCCCTCGCGACCCCACTACGGATAAGCGGTTGAAGACAGAGACAGATGTAATGTAGTTTTCCATTTAAATAACTGTCATTAATAATGAATGGTTCCTGTTGTTTATAATCTCATTCAGTATATTAGGATGTTCTAATCTTCACATTATGTACACTAACGTAGAATCACTAGTATTCTCACTAAACGCTGATTTGTACTTTTAATTAGGGAAAGTTATGAATATCACTGAAAGGAAAGTCTTCAGCAATGTGTTTCTATGTAACATCAGAATCACATCCATTCCAATGTGTTTCTATGTAACATCAGAATCACATCCATTCCAATGTGTTTCTACTGTAACATCAGAATCACATCCATTCCAATGTGTTTCTATGTAACATCAGAATCACATCCATTCCAATGTGTTTCTATGTAACATCAGAATCACATCCATTCCAATGTGTTTCTATGTAACATCAGAATCACATCCATTCCAATGTGTTTCTATTGTAACATCAGAATCACATCCATTCCAATGTGTTTCTACTGTAACATCAGAATCACATCCATTCCAATGTGTTTCTATGTAACATCAGAATCACATCCATTCCAATGTGTTTCTGTTGTAACATCAGAATCACATCCATTCCAATGTGTTTCTATTGTAACATCAGAATCACATCCATTCCAATGTGTTTCTACTGTAACATCAGAATCACATCCATTCCAATGTGTTTCTATGTAACATCAGAATCACATCCATTCCAATGTGTTTCTACTGTAACATCAGAATCACATCCATTCCAATGTGTTTCTACTGTAACATCAGAATCACATCCATTCCAATGTGTTTCTATGTAACATCAGAATCACATCCATTCCAATGTGTTTCTACTGTAACATCAGAATCACATCCATTCCAATGTGTTTCTATGTAACATCAGAATCACATCCATTCCAATGTGTTTCTATGTAACATCAGAATCACATCCATTCCAATGTGTTTCTATGTAACATCAGAATCACATCCATTCCAATGTGTTTCTATGTAACATCAGAATCACATCCATTCCAATGTGTTTCTACTGTAACATCAGAATCACATCCATTCCAATGTGTTTCTATGTAACATCAGAATCACATCCATTCCAATGTGTTTCTATTGTAACATCAGAATCACATCCATTCCAATGTGTTTCTATGTAACATCAGAATCACATCCATTCCAATGTGTTTCTATGTAACATCAGAATCACATCCATTCCAATGTGTTTCTATGTAACATCAGAATCACATCCATTCCAATGTGTTTCTATTGTAACATCAGAATCAAGGTATCCTTTTAAAGCATGCCTGGCGGTCGGGGAATGGGGAATAGGAGCAGGTTGAATGGATGTTTATGGCCCTGTGCTGTTAAAGGAATTCAACCCATTTTCAACATTTTCTATGTCATTAATATACAGTATGTTAGAGATGTTGGACATTCTGTGTTTCCTAGAAATGGTTCATGATTTCTTCTTTTAGGACCTTTTTTAGGACCTGAGAGTGTACAGATTTGGTTCCATTTGTACACTCTTTTTAAAAAATATATTGAAAATGGGTGAATTCCCCTTTAAAAACAGCTAGCAAAACGAGGCTAACGATGCTAAGACTGAGCAGCATTATAACACTAAGAACTATAAAAGATTGTTTGATATCATTTTATCGGTGGATTTATTGGGGTTAAGCAAGAATTCAACTGAAGACAGTAATCATGTGTTTTGGGGGAGTGAGCTGTTTGTCTGAACCCTCTAGACTAGCGACCATTCACCACGCCTTCAGATTAAAAGTAAAGTCGACACATTAGCAAAAATAAAACACATCTGACAGCACCGACCACAACGGAAAAAAAAGACAATAAAAAGCTTGTTGATGTTTGCGGTGAAATATGACACGATGGAGGTAATTCTGTCGCTCAGAGTTGATCACATGACCCCCCCTTCCATCTAGCGCCCCCTAGTGGTGGGACATGAAGGCAGGTTTTAAAACAGAATACATTTCAACGCCAAACTATGTTTTTTTTTAATATATATATCTATGTACAATATATAACTTAATTATAAATATTGTCATTTTTATCTTAAGTACTGAGTTGTCGCGTTGCTTCATTTATTTTATTAGTTTTTTTTTCTTCTCCTGTGAGCGATTTACAGTATCAGACATTAGAATATTGTATTACACAGAGTAACCATAAAGCCCAGTTATACGTTAGCTGCGTGCTAACCGGCATCGCCTGCCAAGAGCTAGCGCTGGAGCTAGCGCCGCGGAACTGGAGCTCTGTCGCTAGCTCCGTTGTGGCGCTAGCAACGGGCTGGAGTTAGTGCCAGAATTAGCCGATTTCCAGACATTGTGAAGCTTTAGAGAATCGGCTACCGACTGTCCCCTCCCGGCGCGGCGCAGTGTGGCGCGGCAGGGCGCGGCGCGGCATGGCGCGGCGCGGCTCACGACACTACATGATGTGGGTATTGATAGCCTAGGACTGTTAGCGCCGCTGCTAAGAGCACACTCTGAAACAACAGAAGAAGAAAGATTGGATACGGCAATGAAATAAAAAGAAAACACACACACAGACGGCAGAGCCGCTCTAGCAGGCGTCCATGTCGCTCTGGGGAGTTTTGGGGGGGCCTTTTGAGCCACACAACCTGGTCTGTGTCGTCGTTGTGGTTTTGGATGCCCATACGAGGGGCCCTGGGGGTCCAAACACGCATATCCTTTTTTGTTTATCTTTTATGTGTTCGTAAAAAGACAATGAATGGCCGGCTTAAAAACAACAACAACAAGGCTTTCTTAGAATCATGGTTGTTTTGTTAGTGTTCCTTCTCCAACGTCATCCAGGCTTCATCCTGTTGGAACATGGTAGCTTCCCATTCCGTGGCCCCTCCCCCTCCCCCAAAAATTCAGAGAAAAATCCCCAAAATTCGAAACATTTCTGAAAGATTCCTCCCCCTCCCCCCTCCCTCTCTGTGTGTTGTCACACGTTGGACTCCACAAACGGTCTCTTTGGTTTGATAGGGGAGGTGTTGGCGCCTGGCGCACCCTGCTGCCCCCCCCCGCCCCCCCGCGGCCCCCCGCCCCCCCGGTGGGGCATGGGGTGGTGGTACTGGCTGGCCTGGGCCACGGGCAGCGTCCGCGCCACCTTGACGTCGGGGTAGGTGGGCACCTGGCTGACCTGCCGCTCCAATAGGAGGACGTCCCTGGACGAGGAGGACGAGGAGCCGCCGCCATTGGCCAGCAGCTTGGAGGAGGCGGGGCCAGGAGGGGGCGGAGCCACCACGTGGCCGTAGTAGTCGTCATCGTCCAGCAGGTGTCCGTTCTGGGCGTTGTTGGTCTTGTTGTAGTACGCCATGTTCCCCAGGGAGCTGGGCGGGCTGTAGGCTCCTCCCCCGCCCCCAGGGGGCGATGTGACAGGGCTGATGATAGAGTCCATAGAGGTGAGAGCCCAGGGCCGCTGCCCCCCGCCGCCCCCCGCTGGCTGGTGCAGGTACTGCGAGGACGAGGTTCTGGCTGTCTTGTCTATGATGCCCATGAAGGGCGTGGTCCGAGAGCGGGACGAAGCCCCGCCCCCCGCCTCGCCGTACAGCCCCCCGGCCCCGCCCCCCTGCGGGGGAGAGATGGGCGACAGGTCGTCATAGGCTCCGCCCCCCTGCAGGGGCAGCACTATCTCCATCTGCTGGGCGGATGAGGAGGACGGGATGCTGTTCTGGGACGGAGAGAAGCGCAGCCCCACGCTCTGGGAGTGGATGAGGGGCCGCGGGGGGGCCGGCGTGGTCTGGCTGGCGCTGATGGGACGGCCCCCCCTGCTGCCCCCCCCGCCCCCCATGTGGGTCTCGGGCGAGCCCAGCTGCCCCCCCTGCTGCCCCGGCTGCCCCAGGGCCAGGGGCATGACGTGATGCTCCGACACTGGGTAATAGGCTGCCGATTGGCTGCGGCTGATCTGCGGCGTGCCGTGGCCGTACTGCCGCATCACGCTGCTGGCGCGGTAGGCGGAGGAGGGCCGCTGGGGCTGGGGGGCAGCACTGGGGGGCAGCTCACTGCCCCCATGCTGGCAGGGCTGGTACACATCCATGGAGCTCTGGTGGTAGCGGCCGCCGTAGCCCCCGCTAACCCCGCTAACCCCGCCCCCCGGCTGGCTGGTACGGACGATCTGCGCGATGGACGGCTGCAGACGCAGGCCCTGCGCAGCCGCATGCTGCTGCTGCTGCTGCTGCTGCTGCTGCACTGAGCTGCCCAGCTGGAAGGAGCGCTGGCTGCTCATCTTGGACAGAGGAGACTTGGGACGGCCTGCAGGCTGGAGGGAAGGGAAAGAGAACGGTTATCTGGGAATTACTAAATATTCTGGGTCAAGTATGACTAAATATTAATGTTCTGGCTCAAGCATGCCCGAATAATATTCGGGCATGCTTGACCCAGAGCCATCTAGGGGAGAGTTGCGATATTGAGGGGTCAGAAACCAGAGCGGAGCACCGTGCACGTGACTATACGTGACTATACAGAGCCTCTATGAGTGCAGTCCAAGTCCTCACTGTCATTGGGAGTACATTGTTTTAAACGAAAACTGCGCAAATAAGAGCTATTTTAGATACGTATGCAAAAAGACAACTGTTTTAAAGTATTGTTCAGTCACGGCTAGAGTCTCTGTAATGTTTATGTTGTAGTATTATTAAAGAACAACTAAAATAAAGTCATTAAAGCTGGATTAAATAACTGATTAAATAACTTTCTGCATACTCCTACCCCCCAATAGGACCCGCTGTTATCGCGAGAATCTTATCTTTTCAGTGAATTCTCGCGATATCGCCTGCTTTGAAACCAGTTTCAATCAGCACTAACACTTTCAAGATGTCAATATAATTATATATCATTTGCAAATCATGTGACAAAGTATCCGAAATCAACCTCCAGAAGGCATTCTTTAATTTGCCTGCATCGATAGTTTGTTTACGAGGTCACCGCCATTAATACATGATGTTTTCGTGCCTTCTTTGCTGGTCCCTGATTAAATCCATAGAGTCCCATTCATATTCATCGACTTCCGGTTTTCCGAGTGCACTCAAACGGCTTTTACATCAGCGCTGCTGCTCCTCCAGCAGCGCCATTGCCCTGACGCACAGGAGTGAACGGGAATATCGCAACTCTCCCCTAGAAGGCTCTGTCTTGACCCAGAACATCCATATTCGGGCATATGGATGCATATTATGGATGTTCTAGGTCAGGTATGCCCAAATATGGATGTTCTGGGTCAGGTATGTCTAAATATGGATGTTCTGGGTCAGGTATTAAATATGGATGTTCTGGGTCAGGTATTAAATATGGATGTTCTGGGTCAGGTATTAAATATGGATGTTCTGGGTCAGGTATGTACAGTAAAGAGTTCTGTACCTGCATTGGAGGCTGCTGCTGCTCCGGCGCTGTGTGGTATCGAACCGGGGAGCCTGACTGTGAGCGGTACAGACACACCCCGCTGCCGCTCTCCACCGGGGGGCTGGCGCGGTACTGAGAGGAGGAGGAGGAAGCGGGTACGGGTACAGGCGCCCCGCGGCGCAGGGGCGACGGGGGTGGGCTCAGGCCCCGGTCCGGAGGCGGGCTGAAGCGGTACGACACGGAGGACTGGTGGTGGTGCAGGTGCACGGGGGACGTGCGGCTGTGCACGGCCGCGTGTTCGAGTCCCGAGTAGTGGGAGTTGTTGTGGTGGTGCGTGGGCGACAGCGAGGGAGACTGGTAGACCACGCCCCCGTGGTGGGTGGGGGAGGACGACATGGAGGCAGACTGAGGGTGGTGGTGGTAGTTCTGGTGGAACTCGTACCCTCCCCCTCCCCCTCCCCCGAACAGCTGGTGGTTGTTGCTGTGGGCGTGGCAGTCGGAGGAGGAGGGGGGAGGAAGGGGCGGGGCCAGGCCCATGATGGACATGGCTGCCTCTAGCTCCTGCTCCAGGTAACGCTCATCGTCCTCAAACAGCTCCGCCACCGGCTCCATGTCCTCCAGACGAGGCTCGGGGGGGTTGGAGGGGGAGGGGGGGACTGGGGGGGAGGGGGCAGGGCCAGGCACAGAGACCCCGACTCCTCTTCCTCCTAGAGGGGCGGAGAAACATGATGTCACTACCACAACAAACATGATGTCACTACGACAACAAACATGATGTCACTACGACACCAAACATGATGTCACTACGACACCAAACATGATGTCACTACCACAACAAACATGATGTCACTACGACAACAAACATGATGTCACTACCACAACAAACATGATGTCACTACGACAACAAACATGATGTCACTACGACAACAAACATGATGTCACTACGACAACAAACATGATGTCACTACGACAACAAACATGATGTCACTACGACAACAAACATGATGTCACTACGACAACAAACATGATGTCACTACGACAACAAACATGATGTCACTACGACAACAAACATGATGTCACTACGACAACAAACATGATGTCACTACCACAACAAACATGATGTCACTACGACACCAAACATGATGTCACTACCACAACAAACATGATGTCACTACGACAACAAACATGATGTCACTACCACACCAAACATGATGTCACTACGACACCAAACATGATGTCACTACGACACCAAACATGATGTCACTACGACACCAAACATGATGTCACTACGACACCAAACATGATGTCACTACGACAACAAACATGATGTCACTACCACAACAAACATGATGTCACTACCACAACAAACATGATGTCACTACGACAACAAACATGATGTCACTACGACACCAAACATGATGTCACTACGACACCAAACATGATGTCACTATGACAACAAACATGATGTCACTACCACAACAAACATGATGTCACTACCACAACAAACATGATGTCACTACCACAACAAACATGATGTCACTACGACACCAAACATGATGTCACTACCACAACAAACATGATGTCACTACCACAACAAACATGATGTCACTACGACAACAAACATGATGTCACTACGACACCAAACATGATGTCACTACCACAACAAACATGATGTCACTACCACAACAAACATGATGTCACTACCACAACAAACATGATGTCACTACGACACCAAACATGATGTCACTACGACACCAAACATGATGTCACTACCACAACAAACATGATGTCACTACGACAACAAACATGATGTCACTACGACACCAAACATGATGTCACTACGACAACAAACATGATGTCACTACGACAACAAACATGATGTCACTACGACAACAAACATGATGTCACTACGACAACAAACATGATGTCACTACGACAACAAACATGATGTTTACACCATGAGATGAAAAAGTACAGATAAAACACCTCCAATACTTTTATTTCATTCATAAATAGAGAATATTTCTCCTGTCGCAGGTTGATGATGTCACATGAGACTGTGTGGTTCAGCCCTATGGAATATGTGCAATGTACAGGCTAATAAACATATATAAAATATTGCTTTGGTGCTCAAATTACACTTACAAAGTATAATAAGTTGTTGTAAGTTAATATAAGTTGTTGTTTTCGTTAGCATATGCATTTGATTCCATAGGGCTAAACAACACATGCTCGTGTGACATCATCAAACTGCGACAGGAGCACTCCCTGTTAAGTGAAAGATTCTATTTTTATTTTTTAAGAGCTAAGATACTGTCGGTGTTTTTATTTGTTTATTTTCTTGCTGAAAGAAAAACCATTAACATGGTGAAACACATCTTGATGATGTCATCATCAAGATGTGTCACCATGTTAATGATTTTTTCAGACCTCCATTTTTAGGAAATACAGAATTGGGGGAACTTTTTTTATCACATCCACACAACATCTCTAAGGTATATTAATGACATATTAAAAAGTTGAAAATGGGGGGAGTTCCCTTTTAAGAAATTCTAGTACAATTACATACACACACAATATCTCCATAAATGATCATCATGGAGACACCTTATCACCGTACCTCCTCTGCATCCCCCTCCTCCTCTTCGGGGGGAGGTGTGGGGGGAGGGGAGTCTGGTGGCTGGTGGTGTGTCTGGGTGTAGGGCTGCAGCTCCATGTTGTCCTGCTGCGGAGTGAAGGGCTGCAGCGCCAGCATGTTGTCATCCTGGCTGAAGTGTCGAACCTCCTCCTCCACGCGCTGCAGCAGCCGCTGGATCTCACGGTTGTTGGGACACTGCTGCATGGCCTCCGTTAGGTCCTCCAGGGCCTCAGGGAACTGCCTGTAGCAGCAGACAGAGAGAGGACACTTTACACTGTAGCACCACACACAGAGAGAGGACACTTTACACTGTAGCACCACACACAGAGAGGACACTTTACACTGTAGCACCACACACAGAGAGGACACTTTACACTGTAGCACCACACACAGAGGACACTTTACACTGTAGCACCACACAGAGAGGACACTTTAGAACAGGGGTGTCAAACTCATTTTGGGGTGGGGGCCGCATTGGACTTAATGTGACTTCATGTGGGCCGGAGCACCGCGGTGCCAGTCGCGCTGCGGTGCCAGTCGCGCCGCGGTGCCAGTCACAGACCAGTCACAGACTGCAAGCATGCACACGCATGTTTACGTACACAGCCGTAATTTCTCTGCTACAGTATATCACACAATCAAGTTTATTATTAAGAGTAGCTATTAATAGTTATTAATGACTTTCATTATTGGTTTTATACTTGTAGTCTAGATTAAGACATTTGCTATGGGAGATGCTATTTTTATTTACAGTGCGCCAATAAACCATTCAAAAATACATTTTTTTTTTTTTTCAAATAGTGTCTTAGCTGAAATTTGGAAATGGCTACACAGCCCATGGAATTATGAAGACCTGCTTTTTATTGAAGTGATGGATCATCGAACATTAAAAAATAATGATGAATAACAATAACTAATGCTTCTAAAATACAGTATATTTTTTAAACTCTGAATTGGATTATTATTATTACCCGTATTTATATTTAAATAGCCAAGCTGTGATCTGAATGATCCATCAGTTATAGACCCTTATACTGGTGAAGTAACCTGACTCCGCCAGATGGGGCAGCAGAGAGAGGAGGAGGGAATACTCCTCTCTCTGCTGCCCCATCTGGCGGAGTCAGGTTACTGCTGAAGTATAGTTCTCACTTTGCAGTGCCAGTACACCCCCCCCCCTCCTTCCCTCCCCCCTCCACTCTCTGCGAGTCAACATTCCGATCAATTAAGTACTCTCAGCTGTGAAGCTACCGGACTAGTGCTCAGAGAAGAGAACTCAGAAGCATTTCTTTAAACGACCATAACTTTTGATAGGAACGTGCTAGAGACTTACTTTTTTTTTTGATAGACTACAGAGAGAGGACACTTTACACTGTAGCACCACACAGAGAGGACACTTTACACTGTAGCACCACACACAGAGGACACTTTACACTGTAGCACCACACACAGAGGACACTTTACACTGTAGCACCACACACAGAGGACACTTTACACTGTAGCACCACACACAGAGGACACTTTACACTGTAGCACCACACACAGAGAGGACACTTTACACTGTAGCACCACACACAGAGAGGACACTTTACACTGTAGCACCACACACAGAGAGGACACTTTACACTGTAGCACCACACACAGAGAGGACACTTTACACTGCAACACTGTCTCTTAGGAGGTCTACAGATCATTGTAACAGACAGATCCCATCTCCCAGGAGGTCTACAGATCCCATCTCCCAGGAGGTCTACAGATCATTGTAACAGATAGACCCCATCTCCCAGGAGGTCTACAGATCATTGTAACAGATAGATCCCATCTCCCAGGAGGTCTACAGATCATTGTAACAGATAGACCCCATCTCCCAGGAGGTCTACAGATCATTGTAACAGATAGACTCCTGTGGCTATTGGCTGATATCGACAATAAACCATTCCTAACATTGTATACATACAGTAATGTGTGTATTGTACCTGCTGCTGCGTTTGGCGCGCGCCCTGGCGTAATACGCCTCATAGGAGTTTGGTTTGAGTTCCAGAGCCTTGGTAGCAAACTCCTCAGCCATGCCGAAGTCCTGTGGAGAGAGAGAGGAGTTCAGGTTAAACACAACGCAGACATACAGAGCACTAGATTTACACCACAAAGGAATGGTAAAGGGTGGAGTGGTCTGTTGGCTGGCCAGGTGCCATGTCATTTTTCCGACCTCCCATTGTTGCGACCTCCCGTTGTTCCGAAACTACGAGACGCAAAACCCTACCCTTCTCCAACCGTTAACCCTAAGCCTAAACCCCTGACCCTCAACCTAACCTCACAGACCTCACGGTCTGTGAGGTGGTTGAGCGTCGGGGATTTAGGCTCTTAGGGTTACGGTTGGAGAAGGGTAGGGTTTTGCTACAAACATGCCTAAACCCTTCTCTAACCCTCATCCTCACCATAACTGCAAGCACGTTGCAGCTGATAGTGGATTTCCAGCGCATGTTCGGACTAATGGGAGTTCTGATCTATGGGACTTCGGTACTTAGATCAGTCCCCGTTGGCCAGGGGCGGATGTAACATTTCCCAGATGGGGGGGGGGGGGTGATATGGCTTCGCGCCATGAATGATGAAGCCGCACCCATACCATTTTTGGCTACAGGACTTTTATTAGGCAATTAAGCATCAATAATAACATCAGTTGTTGTTGAAGTTGCAACAGACACGCAGCATGCATAAAGCTAAAGGTCTGACTCAGAGAGTTTTCTGTTTTCAATGATGAAATGCTGTTGGTTGACACAGCTGTAGTTAGTTAGTAGCAGTAGTAGTGTTTCACATCATTTTAAATAGAAGCAAATATCCTGGGTTGTTTTGCATGCCATCATGTTTGGTGGGGCAGTCAGGCCACCATATCCATGCCTAGATCCGCCCCTGCTGTTGGCTGGTTTCAGTTGAGGTGAGAACTTTTGTAAATGAACAACTCAGTACACATAGCTACTGTAAATGACAAACAATTGCACGAGTCCCTCCGAGCCGAGTCACAAGTAAGCGCAAGTCATTTGGTCCCAAGTATCAAGCAAGTCAAGTTTTTTTTAGGTTGTGGGCGAGTCAAGTCGAGTCGAGTCCACACATTGGGCGAGTCAAGTCGCGTCAGCGACTTGAGTCCGA
>CM076981.1:1662897-1690397 GCA_039105355.1 Benthosema pterotum | reverse complement strand
GCTCTGCTCTACATGTATTCCCTTTAATATTCATTCCTACAAGACTGGAATTCCGTTGCTAAGAAGACAGTGTTGTTGGGTTACCATGGCAACGGCACAACTTAAAACAGGACAAATGCAATGCAATGAACAACGACGACAACCACTCAAGAAATCACACTGGTGTGACATGAGGGACACCCATTACATAGAAAAAAGGTCATAGACTTGGCTGCCACATGAGCTCACAAGGGGGGCAGGCAAAAAACAACACACACACACGCGCAGGTGCACATAGTAATACATAGGTGGCGATGTGGAAGGGGGCGGGGCTCTGGCACGACAGAAACAGAGAGGAAGAAACGCAAGCAAAAAGAAGAAGTTGATTGGATCTGTGTGGATGTTACAGAGAGAGAGAGAGAGAGGTGGAACCACAGTGGGGGATCAATGTTCCCGCCCTGACCTGTATGGACGTGACACCAACTAAAACACAATGCATCGTAGCGTCAGACACAACGGATCTGATACCGACCAATCAGGACATTGTGAAAGCAGACGATGCTAATGTGTTAGCCTGGTTGCTAACCAAACAAACACAGCTGATGAGCGTTACTAGCATGTGAACAGAAGCAGTAAAATATGTCCGACGATGATGATGTTTATAAAACCTGACGCTTCTTTAAAGAAACTATTTATCATAGCTGGATTTAACATCCAGATTGATACGGTGGCGTTTCATGGCAGTGGGAGGGGCCATGTTTGTTGTTTGACACTGTTGAGTGACAGGGCAGTTGGCCAATCAGATGCTCCAGTCGGATTTTCAACTAACCAGACCTGAACCACGAGTGTCTTGACTCGTATTTTAACAAAGCAGTTACAGAAGTTACACACCATTCCATCTTTTAAACCTTTACAAAAACAAAGGGAGAAATAAAATGTTTCTGCAGGGTATACATTTCCGGAGAACCGTGCCGCGATTGGCTGAGAAATGGTAACTTCCGCTGGAAGTTTACACGCCAGACTCTTTGGCCTAGGTTGTGTCCAGGCTTTCATTTTACAGTGCAGATGTAATCCTAGAAACCAAGGCTACCTCTAACCCACTGAAAAACAGCTGGCTGAAAACATCAACCTTTAAAGCTCCTATATGTCATTTTTTGGACAAAACAATAGTTGTTTATTATTTTTATGTTTTTCATGAGATTTTCCCTTAGTTCAATCATCTCCAAAAAAACGTCTTTTTGATGCCTCTATTGGCTGCAGGAGGCCTCCAAGGAAATCCTTATGAGCTTTGCGATTGGCTAACAAATAGTCCCGCTGCCACTATTTGTTAGCCAATCACAAAGAGATGATTTTTAAAGGGCCACTGCGGCTCCGATGGTTGTCAGGAAGTGATCTAATAATGAAACGTTATGAAAATAAAAAATGAAAAAGAAGGAGGGGAAATGTCATTAAAGGGGAATTCCACCCATTTTCAATATTTGTCTGAGAGCGTACAAATGTACGCTCTCAGACAAAAATAAGTGTCTTAAAAAATCCATTAACATGGTGAAAATACATCTGGATGATGACATCAAGATGTTTCACCATGTTAACGATTTTCCTCAGACTTCCATTTCTTGGAAACACAGAATTGGGGAACTTTTTTATTATCATGTCCACCCAGCACCTCAAAGGTATATTCATGACATATTAGAATGTTGAAAATGAGTGGAATTGAGATTTATCGCTTATACTGTATATACTTTGAGTTTGACCATTTGTAGGACGAAGGACGTTGTTCTCACACTCACACACACAGAGAAAGGAAGAGCAGATATGTAGATATATGTAGAAATGTAGATATATAGATATGTATGTAGATATATAGATATAGAGCCGCGCGGTGCGTAGTGGACAGCCTGCTTTACCTCTGTGCCGACTGGGCAGCGTCTGACATCCTGGGGGGAGGAGGGGGAGGAGGGGGAGGGGGAGGAGGAGGGGGAGTGAGAGAAATAAACAGAGGGGGGGGGAGGGGGTGATGGCAGGAGGAGGAAGTGAGAAAAAAACAGAACAGAAAAAAGCGGCAGTGAGAAGCGGAAGAAGAAGAAGAGAAATAAATGAATAATAATAAACCAATAAGAAGGAGTTAAAAAATAAATAAAAAGGAAACGAAAATAAAACACAGAGAAAAAGAAGCAGCAGCAGCAACAGCAGCGCCCCCTAGTGGTAGAAACCACCACCTGCCTCTGTTACCAGAGAGAGAGAGAGAGAGAGAGAGAGAGAGAGAGAGAGAGAGAGAGAGAGAGAGAGACAGAGAGAGACAGAGAGAGAGACAGAGAGAGAGAGAGGGGGAGAGAGAGAGACAGAGAGAGAGAGAGAGAGAGAGAGAGAGAGAGAGAGAGAGAGAGAGAGAGAGACAGAGAGAGAGAGAGAGAGAGAGAGAGAGAGAGACAGAGAGAGAGAGAGAGAGAGGGGGGGAGAGAGAGAGAGGGGGAGAGAGAGAGGGGGGGGGAGAGAGAGAGACAGAGAGAGAGAGAGAGACAGAGACAGAGAGAGAGAGACAGAGAGAGACAGAGAGAGAGAGACAGAGAGAGAGAGACAGAGAGACAGAGAGAGAGAGAGAGAGAGAGAGAGACAGAGAGAGAGAGAGACACAGAGAGAGAGAGAGAGAGAGAGAGAGAGAGAGAGAGAGAGAGAGAGAGAGAGAGAGAGAATGAGAGAGAGAGAGAGAGAGAGAGAGAGAGAGACAGAGAGAGAGAGAGAGAGAATGAGAGAGAGAGACAGAGAGACATGACGACAGAGAGAAAAAGAGAGAGAGAGAAACAGTTATGTGTGACAGAGAAAGAGAGAGAAATAAATATGTTGGGTTCCCATCTTACACCTGTGTTTTATGCACATTTTTAACTTAACTCTTTAGGTGCCATTTTGCCACCTTGCCCCTCCCCCTTTTTGGTCAGCGGTGCCAGTGATACACAAAAAAAAAAAAAAAAAATACAGACAGAAATCATATATGGTGTTTTTTCCTGTCCATTGTGGATACTTGTGTCTGTGCTTTTAACACTAGAAAGACTAACGGGTCATGAGGACCCGTTTTGAAGTGGATTTTCTCTGCCTGTGATTGTCTGAAAAAGTCCACCTTCCATGACTTCTCCTAAATATGCAACTCAAGTCATCTCTGTTTTTCTTTTCGTCTGTAATAATTTCTAAATATGAATTTAGAAGCGATTCTACCTTCCATGACTGGTCATTGTGGGTCCTGTGGACCCGTCGTCACCCTCCTCCCACACTAATCCTCAAAGCACTAAAAATCTGTTTTCCAACCTTTGTCCTTCCTGGTTGGAAATTCAATTGTAATGTAAATGAGCCATTAGCTGGAACAATAGAGCTGCTCTGGGCATGGAGGTGTGAACTCTTAAGGGGAGAGAATGGCTGAGGTTTTTATGGGTCTCAGAGACCCACGAGTTACAGTCTGAATAGGAGTATTTGCATTCCCAGTCCTGCTTGTGTTAAGTGTCAGTGCTGATTGAGGCTCATTAGAGATAAGCTTGAGGGACATGCTGTATACAACATGATATTAAGTATCTCAGGAAGTATGTCATTTTGTGCTTTAAGCAATATTATTAATGCAAACACAATGAGCGAGGTTACTATGTAAGCCAGGCAGAAATGGCTGTGTGTGCATGACACTCCGAGGCTGGTCACGAGTAATCAGCAGAGATTTTAGGCCTTAAACTGTTGGGTTTGAGCAGAATTTTAAAACTCTCCACAGAGTAAAATCAGCACCATCTGTATAAGAGATAAATAGATAAATACACAGACAGACAGAACAGAACTATTTTTATCATGATAAAATAATTCACAATATTGCAACGTTCAGTATTCTGAGCTGGACTCGAACCCTCGGCCCTGACCCTGGTGGTCAGGTTACAATATACAACATATTATTAGGGTTATTATAATACATCATTAGGGTCGTTACAATACATGATTCTTTCTGATAAACGCATCGTTGTAAATGGTAAATTGATGGAAACCCAACTGTACAGACACACAGACACAGAGAGGCCATAGATAGCACACACACACACACACACACACACACACACACACACACACACACACACACACAACTGCAGCTGGACAGAAGCAGCATGGTGTGGGGGTGCAGCCAGGGGGCGCTAGCGCACTGTTAGCAAGGCAGTTAGCAGTTAGCAGTTAGCGGTTAGCAGTTAGCAGTTAGCAGTTAGCGGTTAGCAGTTAGCGGTTAGCGGTGGGGCAGGGGGGTGGAGGTGGGAGGGGTGTCCACTAACTGGAGTCAGAGCTGACAGAGGTGATATTGATGTTGATGTTGTGGACTTAAAGATCATTATTATTGTATTATTGTCACATAAGAGTAGGAGGAGTAAGAGCTTTTTATATAAAACAAAGTGTACAGTATTTGTTAAAATGCCCCAGCAGGTCTATGTGAGTGCTGATTGGTCCATCTGAACTGAAGCCACACCCACAGCTGTAGTTGTACTAGACACAGTCCATATATAGGCATAGCCGAGTGAGGCCTCATTCAGCTATGCCTATATATGGACTTCTACAGTGTTACACCCAGCGTTACACATGTTACGCGTTACACCTTTATCCCAGAAGTAAAATGTATAATAGGATGATAAAGGGGGAGGAGTTAGGGGTGGGGCTTAGGGGTGGGGCTGAGTGTGATGTCACTATAGAGTTTTTATCATTGTCATGTTTGACTGTGAATGTTTCATCCTCCAGGAAGAAACTCTAAATACAAAGAGAAGACAGTGTTTTAGGGGGTATAGGGGGTGTTTTAGGTGGGTGTAGGGGTGTTTTAGGGGGTGTAGGGGGTGTGTGGGGGTATAGGGTGTGTGTGGGGTATTTCAGGGGGGTATAAGGTGTGTGGGGTATTTCAGGGGGGTATAAGGTGTGTGGGGTATTTCAGGGGGTATCACCCTGGTCCTACCGATCTTGGCTCCTTTCTTCAGCAGGGCCAGAACCACGGATGTGTTCCTGCATCCCACAGCGCGGTCCAGAGGACGCATGCCGCTGTAGTCCACATGTTCTATCATCGCCCCGTGATCCACCAGGAACTGGACCTGTAGGACACAGGGAGCACACAGGGGGTCCCTGAGAGGATGACAACCAGTAACCCTAACCATGGAGCACACAGGGGGTCCCTGAGAGGATGACAACCAGTAACCCTAACCATGGAGCACACAGGGGGTCCCTGAGAGGATGACAACCAGTAACCCTAACCATGGAGCACACAGGGGGTCCCTGAGAGGATGACAACCAGTAACCCTAACCATGGAGCACACAGGGGGTCCCTGAGAGGATGACAACCAGTAACCCTAACCATGGAGCACACAGGGGGTCCTGAGAGGATGACAACCAGTAACCCTAACCATGGAGCACACAGGGGGTCCCTGAGAGGATGACAACCAGTAACCCTAACCATGGAGCACACAGGGGGTCCCTGAGAGAATGACAACCAGTAACCCTAACCATGGAGCACACAGGGGGTCCCTGAGAGGATGACAACCAGTAACCCTAACCATGGAGCACACAGGGGGTCCCTGAGAGGATGACAACCAGTAACACTAACCATGGAGCACACAGGGGTCCCTGAGAGAATGACAACCAGTAACCCTAACCATGGAGCACACAGGGGGTCCCTGAGAGGCTGACAACCAGTAACCCTAACCATGGAGCACACAGGGGGTCCCTGAGAGAATGACAACCAGTAACCCTAACCATGGAGCACACAGGGGTCCCTGAGAGAATGACAACCAGTAACCCTAACCATGGAGCACACAGGGGGTCCCTGAGAGGATGACAACCAGTAACCCTAACCATGGAGCACACAGGGGGTCCCTGAGAGGCTGACAACCAGTAACCCTAACCATGGAGCACACAGGGGTCCCTGAGAGAATGACAACCAGTAACCCTAACCATGGAGCACACAGGGGGTCCCTGAGAGGCTGACAACCAGTAACCCTAACCATGGAGCACACAGGGGGTCCCTGAGAGAATGACAACCAGTAACCCTAACCATGGAGCACACAGGGGTCCTGAGAGGCTGACAACCAGTAACCCTAACCATGGAGCACACAGGGGTCCCTGAGAGAATGACAACCAGTAACCCTAACCATGGAGCACACAGGGGGTCCCTGAGAGGCTGACAACCAGTAACCCTAACCATGGAGCACACAGGGGTCCCTGAGAGGATGACAACCAGTAACCCTAACCATGGAGCACACAGGGGGTTCCTGAGAGGCTGACAACCAGTAACCCTAACCATGGAGCACACAGGGGTCCCTGAGAGAATGACAACCAGTAACCCTAACCATGGAGCACACAGGGGGTCCCTGAGAGGCTGACAACCAGTAACCCTAACCATGGAGCACACAGGGGTCCTGAGAGGCTGACAACCAGTAACCCTAACCATGGAGCACACAGGGGTCCCTGAGAGAATGACAACCAGTAACCCTAACCATGGAGCACACAGGGGTCCCTGAGAGGCTGTCTATAGGATCACTATCATTTCAATTCAGAGGAATTTTATTGGCAGGATAAAACCAACGCTTCCATTATCAAAGCAAATAAATGTCACAAATACAATATGATACAATAGTTATGTTATCAGAACTTAGGATTCGCCCCTATGGACCACTTAGTGGTGCGTCCGGGAAATTTGGGTGAAGTCAAACCCTCCTATAGGGTTTCTCATAGACTTTTCGAAAATAATTTATATAAAGACGATTACGCCGTGGACAAAGCCAACTCGGGTCGTGACAAATCATGATGACACACACAATCTTTTGGGACGATCAAATAATTTCTAAGATGAAAAACGAAACAAAAAGTGTTGTACCTGCCGTTTTCTACTTCTTGTTAATTAGATATCATATGATGATATTGTGTGTGTTATCATGATTTGTCACGACCCGAGTTGGCTTTGTTCGCGGCGAAATCAAAATTCTTTTCGAAAAGTCTACGAGAAGAATGAATGGGGAAAAACACTTCCGGAACCGGGCGATGACGTCACTGCGCAGGTCTATAGCCCTAAAATGGATAGAAACTGCTCCCTTGCGCTCCCACCCACTTTCACCACTGTATGTCACATTGCATTGTTTTAATAAACATGTTATAACAGGGTGTAGATATTTATTTTCTTTCTTTTTTCTATTTTTAAACAAACTGCGTCAATTATTTGCATCTTCAGGACAAATGGAGCCATTTTCTCTTAAGATTATGCAGAAAAAAGAAAGAGAAACGTGTGTTTAAACGCAGCAGCTCTGTTTACATGGGCATGTCCAGATAGTATCACACCAGGGTGACTCACCACCTCAGAGTCTCCGTAGAAGGCAGCCAGGTCCAGGGAACATTAGGGTATATCAGGGTACAACACCAGGGTACACATCAGGGTGACTCACCACCTCAGAGTCTCCGTAGAAGGCAGCCAGGTCCAGGGGTGTGCGTCCGTTCTTGTCTGCGTGGTCAGTAGCAGCTCCATGCTCCACCAGACAGCGAACCACAGACAGGTGACCCTTTAAACAGGCCCAGCTCAGAGCTGTTAGACCTTCTTTATCTGTCAGAGGCAGAGAGGATCCTGGGAGCAGGGCAGAGGTCAGAGGGCAGAGGTCAAAGGTTAGCTCCAATGGAGGCTCTTCTACATACACACCATGAACCTTAACGTTTTGATAACATTTGACACAGTGGAGCATCAACATCTCTGGAGATGACCTGTAGCTTTACATTGTCTTCTCTCTGAACTCCTCAGACAATTCTCCAGGGGTGGATCTAGGCATGGGCATGGGGGGGCAATGCCCCCCTAAATACCCAGTCTGCCCCCCCCCCCCCCCCCCCCCCAAAAAAAAACGCGATGCCATGTCAAACAACCCAAGATATTTCAAATTAAAGTGCTTCCATTTAAAATGATGTGAAACACTACTACTGCTACTAAGTAACTACAGCTGTGTCACCACCAACAGTAAACCAACAGCATTTCATCATTGAAAACAGAAAACTCTCTGAGTCAGACCTTTAGCTTTATGCATGCTGCGTGTCTGTTGCAACTTCAACAACAACTGGTGTTATTATTGATGCTTTAATTGATGCTTTAAAGTCCTGGAACTGAAAATGGTATGGGTGCGACTTCATCGCCCGTGACGCGAAGCGACACGGGCGATGAAGCCGCACCCATACCATTTTCTCTTGCTCCTCCAACATGTTCTCTTGTCCCCCCAAATGGGACATTTTACATCCGCCCAAGCAATTCTCTGCTTTTTTCCCCCCTTTTCTTCATGCTCAGTTTGGGTCATTTAGTGACACAACAGCAGAACAACAGGATGATGACTGATTCCTAGATTGTCAGTTGTCAGTTCAAGGTGAATGACCTGCCTGAAATTCATTCATTTAAAAATAACATTAAGTTATAGTTAAAAACAAAGTTTATAAAGAATTTGAGACAAGAAATACTTTTTGTCAATTTCAACTTATTTTACAGACATTTGGAGATGTTTGGTCTTTATGTGCAAGGGTGACAATACGTTCAGCACACATGCCCTAAAACATCTCTTATCCACATGGCCCTCATTGATAACAATGTATTTCCAGCTCCAGTTCGTCCCTGTCCCTGAGGGGTTTCTGACCCCTCAATGTCGCCACTGTGTCTCTGGACCCACCTTGTCCCAGTAGGAACTCCACAGTCCCCAGATGTCCCTCAGAGGACGCCATCATCAGAGGAGTCCGTCCCTGTTTATCAGGCAGGTTCACATCTGCACCGTGGGAGAGGAGGAGGTCTACGATCTGACACACACACACACACACACACACACACACACACACACACACACACACACACACACACACACACACACACACACACACACACACACACACACACACACTGATCACAATGTGTCAATGTGTTGGACTATTCCAAAAAGTTGAACTATTTTTAAAGTTTAAAAAGGCAAAGCAGTTAAGGGATAAGGGGTTTAGCGGTGACGAAAATCTAGGCATTGGACTACTTTTTCTTACACTAAACATTAGAACACAGTTCTATTTTCTGATCCAACAGAACAGCAGGAACAGTAGCCTCCACACCCAGGGTTTCACTTTCATCCACGTTGTGATGAAACCAAACCAAACCAACAGAAAACCTGGACTGGAGTGTTCCCCACAGTGGTCTAGAAGTTTCCTCACCTGCCAGTGTCCCTGCCTGACGGCGCTGAACAGCGGTACGATGCCCCGCCTGTTGGGCGTGGCTACGGCCGCGCCCTGCTCCAACAGCAAGCGACACACCTCCAGTTTACCACGACCCGAGGCAGCCGTTAAAGCTGCGACACACACAGAGAGAGAGAGACAGTTTAACACGACCCGAGGCAGCCGTTAGAGCTAGGACAGAGAGAGAGAGACAGTTTACCACGACCCGAGGCAGCCGTTAAAGCTACGACACACAGAGAGAGAGAGAGAGAGAGAGAGAGAGACAGTTTAACACGACCCGAGGCAGCCGTTAAAGCTGCGACACACACAGAGAGAGAGAGACAGTTTACCACGACCCGAGGCAGCCGTTAGAGCTACGATAGAGAGAGAGGGATAGAGGTTTTCAACAGGTGGTCTGGGGACCACCAGTGGTCCCTGAGAGGATCTCAGGTGATCCCATTGCTTGCTTGGTCCCGTCTTATTGCTGCTTACAGCTATATTTATTATTATAATTTCAGAAATATTGTGACAGGTAGAAAACTTTACTTTACTTTTCTGTTTCTCCCCACAGTAGGACAGACAGGCAGGCAGACAGACAGACAGTTTCCTACCTGTCTCTCCCCACAGTAGGAAAGACAGACAGACAAACAGACAGACAGTTTCCTACCTGTCTCTCAACACAGTAGGACAGACAGACAGACAGACAGACAGTTTCCTACCTGTCTCTCCCCACAGTAGGACAGACAGACAGGTTCCTACCTGTCTCTCCCCACAGTAGGACAGACAGACAGACAAACAGACAGACAGTTTCCTACCTGTCTCTCAACACAGTAGGACGGACAGACAGAAAAACAGACAGACAGGCAGGTTCCTACCTGTCTCTCCCCACAGTAGGACAGACAGACAGGTTCCTACCTGTCTCTCCCCACAGTAGGACAGACAGACAGACAGACAGACAGACAGACAGGCAGGTCCTACCTGTCTCTCCCCACAGAGAGTCATAGTTGTTGATCTGAGCGCGCTCCACTTCCTCCTCATCCTTCTCTGGGAGATCCAGGAGATATGAGACGATCTGCACACACACACACACACACACACACACACACACACACACACACACACACACACACACACACACACACACACACACACACACACACACACACACACACACACACACACACACACACACACACACACGGTGGGGGGTCAGTTCAAATTTTAGGGAGTTCAAATAAAATGAGGCTGTTTGAACTATTATTTGAACTCTACAAACTACAGGACTACAAGTCCCGACTACAAATTAAGGAATACAAACTAAAGGTAAACTAAAGTCCCATGCCTCCCCCTACAGCAGTGGTTTTCAACAGGTGGTCCGGGGACCACCTGTGGTCTTTGAGAGAGTTCCAGGTCCCATAGTAAATGATGGAAAGTTGGTTAACCAGATGTAACTCTTTGAGAGTGTAATTTTTTTTACACTCTCAAAGAGTTAAAATATTCATCATGTGAACTATCCCAAGTCTACACAACTAGAGAATGTAGAAGATTAATGGTCATTTTGATCTGTATGTTGGACTGTTTGGTTTCCCCAAATCCAGCCTGGAATTGTGGACAAAAGCAAAATAAATCTTTAGTTTTGGGGTCTGTGGGGCTAAAATGTCATCAAATGGTGGTCCTCCGTGGCTCAAATGCTGAATAAATAGTGGGCCCTGGTATCAAAAAGGTTGAAAACCACCGCCCTACAGGACTACAAACTATTAAAGGACTACAAGTCCCATTCCTTCCCCTACAGAACTACAAACTATTAAAGGACTACAAGTCCCATTCCTTTCCCTACAGGACTACAAACTATTAAAGGACTACAAGTCCCATTCCTTCCCCTACAGAACTACAAACTATTAAAGGACTACAAGTCCCATTCCTTTCCCTACAGGACTACAAACTATTAACCCTTACTGTACTGAACGCGTTTTGGTGTTCTAATCATTATGTTTTAACTATTGAAAAATAGCAGATCTACAAGCCACCGAGTGGCGCGCTATGAGCTTGCATCTCTACTATTTTTGAAAAATCGTGAAAACGTGGTGCAAATCTTTGAATATTATGTTATTCAGAGACTAGAAATCTAGACAGGACTACAAACTATTAAAGGACTACAAGCCCCAGTACCTCGGTGTATCCCATGCTGGCAGCAGCGATCAGAGCCTGCTGTACAGCCTGGTTCTTGGTGCAGGCTGGCGCCCCCTGCTGGACGGGAGGCCCCGCCCCTCCCCCTCCCCCCCAGTCACACTGGATGAGGAACTGGACCACCTCCATGTGTCCACGAAGAGCAGCGTGGACCAGAGCACACTGACCGGTCCGGTCCACATGGTCCACCTGGGGTACAGGGATACACAGGGACACGCACACAGGGACACGCACACACACACGCACACACACACAAAAACTTGTTCTTTAATCTCATTAATACACTATTTATTTATTTTTATTTATTATTATTATTAAGCAATAAATCAATTAGTAACCCTGCTGATGATAATACCTGCTTCTACCTATAGATGCTTTACAAGGTGTGACTGAAGCCGCACCCATACCATTTTCTCCTGCATGCCGGCCTCCACCTCCACCTCCGCCCCTGAATCCGAACCCAGAACCCTTAGCCCTGCATCTGTAGTGAATCTGAACCCAGACAGTTACCTTAGCCCTGTGTCTGTAGTGAATCTGAACCCAGAGTTACCTTAGCCCTGTGTCTGTAGTGAATCTGAACCCAGACAGTTACCTTAGCCCTGCATCTGTAGTGAATCTGAACCCAGACAGTTACCTTAGCCCTGTGTCTGTAGTGAATCTGAACCTTAGCCCTGTGTCTGTAGTGAATCTGAACCCAGACAGTTACCTTAGCCCTGTGTCTGTAGTGAATCTGAACCCAGACAGTTACCTTAGCCCTGTGTCTGTAGTGAATCTGAACCCAGACAGTTACCTTAGCCCTGTGTCTGTAGTGAATCTGAACCCAGACAGTTACCTTAGCCCTGTGTCTGTAGTGAATCTGAACCCAGACAGTTACCTTAGCCCTGTGTCTGTAGTGAATCTGAACTCAGACAGTTACCTTAGCCCTGTGTCTGTAGTGAATCTGAACCTTAGCCCTGTGTCTGTAGTGAATCTGAACCCAGACAGTTACCTTAGCCCTGTGTCTGTAGTGAATCTAAACCAAGACAGACAGTTACCTTAGCCCTGTGTCTGTAGTGAATCTGAACCCAGACAGTTACCTTAGCCCTGTGTCTGTAATGAATCTGAACTCAGACAGTTACCTTAGCCCTGTGTCTGTAGTGAATCTGAACCCAGACAGTTACCTTAGCCCTGTGTCTGTAGTGAATCTGAACCCAGACAGTTACCTTAGCCCTGTGTCTGTAGTGAATCTGAACCCAGACAGTTACCTTAGCCCTGTGTCTGTAGTCAATCTGAACTCAGACAGTTACCTTAGCCCTGTGTCTGTAGTGAATCTGAACCCAGACAGTTACCTTAGCCCTGTGTCTGTAGTGAATCTGAACCCAGACAGTTACCTTAGCCCTGTGTCTGTAGTGAATCTGAACCCAGAGTTACCTTAGCCCTGTGTCTGTAGTGAATCTGAACCCAGACAGTTACCTTAGCCCTGTGTCTGTAGTGAATCTGAACCCAGACAGTTACCTTAGCCCTGTGTCTGTAGTGAATCTGAACCCAGAGTTACCTTAGCCCTGTGTCTGTAGTGAATCTGAACCCAGACAGTTACCTTAGCCCTGTGTCTGTAGTGAATCTGAACCCAGACAGTTACCTTAGCCCTGTGTCTGTAGTGAATCTGAACTCAGACAGTTACCTTAGCCCTGTGTCTGTAGTGAATCTGAACCCAGAGTTACCTTAGCCCTGTGTCTGTAGTGAATCTGAACCCAGAGTTACCTTAGCCCTGTGTCTGTAGTGAATCTGAACCCAGAGTTACCTTAGCCCTGTGTCTGTAGTGAATCTGAACCCAGAGTTACCTTAGCCCTGTGTCTGTAGTGAATCTGAACCCAGACAGTTACCTTAGCCCTGTGTCTGTAGTGAATCTGAACCCAGACAGTTACCTTAGCCCTGTGTCTGTAGTGAATCTGAACCCAGACAGTTACCTTAGCCCTGTGTCTGTAGTGAATCTGAACCCAGAGTTACCTTAGCCCTGTGTCTGTAGTGAATCTGAACCCAGACAGTTACCTTAGCCCTGTGTCTGTAGTGAATCTGAACCCAGAGTTACCTTAGCCCTGTGTCTGTAGTGAATCTGAACCCAGACAGTTACCTTAGCCCTGTGTCTGTAATGAATCTGAACTCAGAGTTACCTTAGCCCTGTGTCTGTAGTGAATCTGAACCCAGAGTTACCTTAGCCCTGTGTCTGTAGTGAATCTGAACCCAGACAGTTACCTTAGCCCTGTGTCTGTAGTGAATCTGAACCCAGACAGTTACCTTAGCCCTGTGTCTGTAGTGAATCTGAACCCAGACAGTTACCTTAGCCCTGTGTCTGTAGTGAATCTGAACCAGACAGTTACCTTAGCCCTGTGTCTGTAGTGAATCTGAACCCAGAGTTACCTTAGCCCTGTGTCTGTAGTGAATCTGAACCCAGACAGTTACCTTAGCCCTGTGTCTGTAGTGAATCTGAACCCAGAGTTACCTTAGCCCTGTGTCTGTAGTGAATCTGAACCCAGACAGTTACCTTAGCCCTGTGTCTGTAGTGAATCTGAACCCAGACAGTTACCTTAGCCCTGTGTCTGTAGTGAATCTGAACCCAGACAGTTACCTTAGCCCTGTGTCTGTAGTGAATCTGAACCAGACAGTTACCTTAGCCCTGTGTCTGTAGTGAATCTGAACCCAGAGTTACCTTAGCCCTGTGTCTGTAGTGAATCTGAACCCAGACAGTTACCTTAGCCCTGTGTCTGTAGTGAATCTGAACCCAGAGTTACCTTAGCCCTGTGTCTGTAGTGAATCTGAACCCAGAGTTACCTTAGCCCTGTGTCTGTAGTGAATCTGAACCCAGACAGTTACCTTAGCCCTGTGTCTGTAGTGAATCTGAACCCAGACAGTTACCTTAGCCCTGTGTCTGTAGTGAATCTGAACCCAGACAGTTACCTTAGCCCTGTGTCTGTAGTGAATCTGAACCCAGACAGTTACCTTAGCCCTGTGTCTGTAGTGAATCTGAACCCAGACAGTTACCTTAGCCCTGTGTCTGTAGTGAATCTGAACTCAGAGTTACCTTAGCCCTGTGTCTGTAGTGAATCTGAACCCAGACAGTTACCTTAGCCCTGTGTCTGTAGTGAATCTGAACCCAGACAGTTACCTTAGCCCTGTGTCTGTAGTGAATCTGAACCCAGACAGTTACCTTAGCCCTGTGTCTGTAGTGAATCTGAACCCAGACAGTTACCTTAGCCCTGTGTCTGTAGTGAATCTGAACTCAGAGTTACCTTAGCCCTGTGTCTGTAGTGAATCTGAACTCAGAGTTACCTTAGCCCTGTGTCTGTAGTGAATCTGAACCCAGACAGTTACCTTAGCCCTGTGTCTGTAGTGAATCTGAACCCAGACAGTTACCTTAGCCCTGTGTCTGTAGTGAATCTGAACCCAGACAGTTACCTTAGCCCTGTGTCTGTAGTGAATCTGAACCAGACAGTTACCTTAGCCCTGTGTCTGTAGTGAATCTGAACCCAGACAGTTACCTTAGCCCTGTGTCTGTAGTGAATCTGAACCCAGAGTTACCTTAGCCCTGTGTCTGTAGTGAATCTGAACCCAGAGTTACCTTAGCCCTGTGTCTGTAGTGAATCTGAACTCAGACAGTTACCTTAGCCCTGTGTCTGTAGTGAATCTGAACCTTAGCCCTGTGTCTGTAGTGAATCTGAACTCAGACAGTTACCTTAGCCCTGTGTCTGTAGTGAATCTGAACCTTAGCCCTGTGTCTGTAGTGAATCTGAACCCAGACAGTTACCTTAGCCCTGTGTCTGTAGTGAATCTGAACCCAGACAGTTACCTTAGCCCTGTGTCTGTAGTGAATCTGAACCCAGAGTTACCTTAGCCCTGTGTCTGTAGTGAATCTGAACCCAGAGTTACCTTAGCCCTGTGTCTGTAGTGAATCTGAACAGAGTTACCTTAGCCCTGTGTCTGTAGTGAATCTGAACCCAGACAGTTACCTTAGCCCTGTGTCTGTAGTGAATCTGAACCCAGAGTTACCTTAGCCCTGTGTCTGTAGTGAATCTGAACCCAGAGTTACCTTAGCCCTGTGTCTGTAGTGAATCTGAACCCAGAGTTACCTTAGCCCTGTGTCTGTAGTGAATCTGAACCCAGAGTTACCTTAGCCCTGTGTCTGTAGTGAATCTGAACCCAGACAGTTACCTTAGCCCTGTGTCTGTAGTGAATCTGAACCCAGACAGTCTTACTTAGCCCTGCGTCTGCAGAGTGGGTTAGGGTTAGTGTTAGGGTTAGGGTCAGTCGTACCTTCGCCCTGCGTCTGCAGAGTGCGCTGACGATGGCCATGTTCCCGCCAGCGGCGGCGTATCCCAGCGGCGTCAGGCCGCTCTCTGACGTTGCGTCGACGTTGGCACCAAACTCCAGCAGCAGGTGGACCATGTCCAGGTATCCCAGGTGAGCGTGAACACACAGCACTGGAGCGTTGTTCAGAACCTCTGTACGGTAGTTTATGTTGGCTCCGCCCAGCATCAGTAACCTGCTCACCTGGAGGAGCACACACACACACACACACACACACACACACACACACACACACACACACACACACACACACACACACACACACACACACACATAAATAATAAATAATTTTAGACATCATATCATTTAGTCTCATGTGAACATATATGGTGCCATACCTTTATGTTGGGGGTGTATAGGGTGTATAGAGTGCCATACCTTTATGTTGGGGGTGTATAGGGTGTATATGGTGCCATAACTTTATGTTGGGGGTTTATAGGGTGTATATTGTGCCATACCTTTATGTTGGGAGTGTATAGGGTGCCATACCTTTATGTTGGGGGTGTATAGGGTGTATATGGTGCCATACCTTTATGTTGGGGGTGTATAGGATGCTATACCTTTATGTTGGGGGTGTATAGGGTGTATATGGTAGTATACCTTTATGTTGGGGGTGTATAGGGTGCCATACCTTTATGTTGGGGGTGTATAGGGTGTATATGGTGCCATACCTTTATGTTGGGGGTGTATAGGGTGTATATGGTGCCATACCTTTATGTTGGGGGTGTATAGGATGCTATACCTTTATGTTGGGGGTGTATAGGGTGTATATAGTAGTATACCTTTATGTTGGGGGTGTACAGGGTGCCATACCTTTATGTTGGGGGTGTATAGGGTGTATAAGGTGCCATACCTTTATGTTGGGGGTGTATAGGGTGTATAAGGTGCCATACCTTTATGTTGGGGGTGTATAGGGTGCCACACCTTTATGCTGGGGGTGTATAGGGTGCCATACCTTTATGTTGGGGGTGTATAAGGTGCCATACCTTTATGCTGGGGGTGTATAGGGTGCCATACCTTTATGCTGGGGCTGTACAGGGTGCCATACCTTTATGTTGGGGGTGTATAAGGTGCCATACCTTTATGTTGGGGGTGTATAGGGTGTGTATGGTGCCATACCTTTATGTTGGGGGTGTATAGGGTGCCATACCTTTATGTTGGGGGTGTATAGGGTGTATAAGGTGCCATACCTTTATGTTGGGGGTGTATAAGGTGCCATACCTTTATGTTGGGGGTGTATAGGGTGTATAAGGTGCCATACCTTTATGTTGGGGGTGTACAGGTTCCTCAGTGATGACAGGGCAGTAGACAGACCCTCGGTGCTATAGGACACCCATAGACCCTGCAGGATGGATGAGGAGACCCCCACCTTCTTACTGAGACCCTGGAACAGAGGAGGAGACACATGGTAAGGCTATATACCCTCATTCAGAGATAAATGCATTTAAAGTTATATCATTTATCATTTATAGTTGTAATGTGATGTGATGTGTGTGTGTCTGCGTGTGTGCGTGTGCGTGCGCGCGCGTGTGTGTGTGTGTGTGCGTGTGCGTGCGCGTGCGTGTGCGTGTGGGTGTGTGTGGGTGTGTGTGTCACAGACCTTAAAGATGTGTGCCTTCAGGATGTGGTGACCCAGTTCAATGGTCTGTTGTCTGTTCAGCTTGTTGTCCTGTCTGGAGAACCAGAAGGCTAGCAGAGTATGACCGCTCCTAGAGGGGGTGGAGGAGAGGTGGAGTTAGATTCAGACCTGTTTACAAACACACTAAACACTCATCTAATACCTTTAAGTTCCATTTGTACAATAAGGGCCCATTTGGTTCTACCGGGACCCCCTGGACCCTGTGGACCCCCTAGAACTGACCTGGGGTCACAGAGAACCCCCTAGACCCCCTAGAACTGACCTGGGGTCACAGTAGCACTGACCTGGGGTCACAGAGGACTCCGTGGACCCCCTAGAACTGACCTGGGGTCACAGAGAACCCCCTGAACCCCCTAGAACTGACCTGGGGTCACAGAGAACCCCCTGGACCTCCTAGAACTGACCTGGGGTCACAGAGAACCCCCTGAACCCCCTAGAACTGACCTGGGGTCACAGAGAACCCCGTGGACCTCCTAGAACTGACCTGGGGTCACAGAGAACCCCGTGGACCTCCTAGAACTGACCTGGGGTCACAGAGAACCCCCTGGACCTCCTAGAACTGACCTGGGGTCACAGAGAACTGACCTGGGGTCACAGAGAACCCCCTAGAACTGACCTGGGGTCACAGAGAACCCCCTGAACCCCCTAGAACTGACCTGGGGTCACAGAGAACCCCCTGAACCCCCTAGAACTGACCTGGGGTCACAGAGAACCCCCTGAACCCCCTAGAACTGACCTGGGGTCACAGAGAACCCCGTGGACCTCCTAGAACTGACCTGGGGTCACAGAGAACCCCGTGGACCTCCTAGAACTGACCTGGGGTCACAGAGAACCCCCTGAACCCCCTAGAACTGACCTGGGGTCACAGAGAACCCCGTGGACCTCCTAGAACTGACCTGGGGTCACAGTAGAACTGACCTGGGGTCAGGGGTCACAGTAGAACTGACCTGGGGTCACAGAGGAACTGACCTGGGGTCACAGAGAACTGACCTGGGGTCACAGAGAACCCCCTGGACCTCCTAGAACTGACCTGGGGTCACAGAGAACTGACCTGGGGTCACAGAGAACCCCCTGGACCTCCTAGAACTGACCTGGGGTCACAGAGGAACTGACCTGGGGTCACAGAGAACTGACCTGGGGTCACAGAGAACCCCCTGGACCTCCTAGAACTGACCTGGGGTCACAGAGGAACTGACCTGGGGTCACAGAGAACTGACCTGGGGTCACAGAGAACCCCCTGGACCTCCTAGAACTGACCTGGGGTCACAGAGGAACTGACCTGGGGTCACAGAGAACTGACCTGGGGTCACAGAGAACCCCCTGGACCTCCTAGAACTGACCTGGGGTCACAGAAGAACTGACCTGGGGTCACAGAGAACTGACCTGGGGTCACAGAGAACCCTCTAGACCTCCTAGAACTGACCTGGGGTCACAGAGAACCCTCTAGACCTCCTAAAACTGACCTGGGGTCACAGAGGAACTTGGTCTTCTCTCCCTCTTCTCTCCAGATCAGCCATTCTCTGAAGGATGGATGGACAAACATCCTGCTTCCATCTCTTCTCTTCACCAGGAAGACGGAGAGGTTGTCTAACCGCTGGGAGAAGTCTTCCCAGTCTAAAGTACCCTGTAATACACAAAATATACTTTATTAAAGTCCTCCCAGTCTAGAGTACCCTAAAATATACAGAATACAGTTAATCAAAGTCTTCCCAGTCTAGAGTACCCTAAAATATACAGAATATACTTTATTAAAACAAGGAGAGGTTGTCTAACCTCTGGGAGAAGTCCTCCCAGTCTAGAGTACCCTGAAATATAATATAATATAATATAATATAATATAATATAATATAATATAATATAATATAATATAATATAATATAATATAATATAATAGTCTAGAGTACCCTGAAATATAATATAATATAATATAATATACCTTATTTAACTCTAAAATACACATTATATACTTTATTAAAGTCTTTCCAGTCTACAGTACCCTGTAATACATATTATACAACGTATACTGTATTAAAATAACAAACAACATCTCAATTGAATCAAGTCCAAAATTCCATATACAGTATGCACTGAGCAGCGCTGCACACACACACGCGCGCACACACACACCTGCAGTGATCCAGAGTTGATGGTCTGGTAGATCTGTTCGTCGGTCAGTGGGTGCAGTGATGCCACGGCGACGTTGAGCAGAGGCAGAGCGCGCTCAAACGACGACTGGGTCGGGAAACGCATGTTACACTGGAGCAGGTACACCTCTGATAGGTTGACTGGAACCACCTGACCACCGCACGCACACACACACACACACACACACACACACACACACACACACACACACACACACACACACAGTTAGAACTATAGATAAAGCTAGATGTCTTGAGGCAGAGCCTCTGACGTCGTTCACGGCGGCCATCTTGTGAGAGGACTAAATACACTATGCTCTATGGCAGCCCAAACAAATACAGATAGAACTCACTCAAAACTTGATGGATTTACAAACGGATTGTATTATGATTGTATATGAACGTTATCAACGTGGCAAATCTTTATTTTTTCATTTTATATCCTCTCTCTCTCTCTCTCTCTCTCTCTCTCTCTCTCTCTCTCTAGGTTAATACAAAGTCAACCTCTCTCTACCTTGTAACTAGAGCTCTTGAGCACCAGGTATCCTCTCTCTCTCTCTCTAGGTTAATACAAAGTCAACCTCTCTCTACCTTGTAACTAGAGCTCTTGAGCACCAGGTATCCTCTCTCTCTCTCTCTAGGTTAATATAAAGTCAACCTCTCTCTACCTTGTAACTAGAGCTCTTGAGCACCAGGTATCCTCTCTCTCTCTCTCTAGGTTAATATAAAGTCAACCTCTCTCTACCTTGTAACTAGAGCTCTTGAGCACCAGGTATCCTCTCTCTCTCTCTCTAGGTTAATATAAAGTCAACCTCTCTCTACCTTGTAACTAGAGCTCTTGAGCACCAGGTATCCTCTCTCTCTCTCTCTAGGTTAATATAAAGTCAACCTCTCTCCAGGGGCGGAGTGGGGCTGGCCAGGCCATCTGGACT
Source organism: Benthosema pterotum (assembly GCA_039105355.1). Taxonomy (NCBI): domain Eukaryota; kingdom Metazoa; phylum Chordata; class Actinopteri; order Myctophiformes; family Myctophidae; genus Benthosema; species Benthosema pterotum. The sequence goes on along the minus strand of CM076981.1, from coordinate 1,669,974 downwards.
TTGCCATTGGCCAGGCCACCCCCCCCCACCCCCCCCCCCCCCCCCCACCCCCCCCACCTCACCTCGCAAAAGTCGAAGCATGGCAAAGCTACTGTGCCTTCAAAGGTTTATTTTCAAACGAACTAATATTACTATTACATATTACTTTAAAAATGTTTTACAAAATATTTAGTATCACTATTAATAAAATATTGTGTAGGCCAGTGGCATACCTACAATAAAGCAAACACCATCTAGCCAAATCCATTTGAGATCAACTTGAAAAAGGAGTTAAATGTATTCCTTGAATTCATGGAAGCCAGTAAATAATTTGAGAAATTATAGAAAATAAGTAATTATTTAACTTCTGCAGATGTCGAGATAATTTCACATGAACACTTGCAGTGAGACATATTGACAGAAAGTAATATAGAAAGTAGTGCAGTAATGGCAGAAAGAAAAGTATAATGTATTCATTTTTTGTTAAGTAATGTATTTATATTACAAGTTACTGAATTTTGGTTGGTAATATATTAAGTTAGGTAGTGCACATGTCCTAACACTGGTCACCACCAGTGTTGCCAACTGGTCCCTTGCGGGTCCATTTGGTTTCATTTTCACACTCAAGTCTCAAGAGTTAAAAATATTCCTCATGTGAATTATCCCAAGTCTACACACCTTCCAGGCAAGCATCTGGCGCATTCTAGTGCATTTTGGAAATGCCACTAGTGCATTTTGGATTTTGGCAGTTGGCAACACTGGCCACCACACACACAAGAAGGGGGCTGGCAGGGGGTGTGTCCCCCACTGATCCCAGCAGTGGCGTAGCCAGAAACTCAATTCAGGGTGGGCATGAGCTATTCAGAGTGGGCATGCTGCGTGCGTGATGGCCGCAAATTTGCACGTGCAAGAAATCTATTTATTGCTATTATTGCCATATACGGTTATATTTCAGTTTATATAACCTTTACTGTACAATGGTTGAATTAATGTCATGAAACATGAAATAATAATCCTGTCACCAACACAGTGTTTTGTTTCATTAGCACAATCATTATCAAATAGATTTCAGCTGTTCACTATTGAATCACAGCCATTTATAAATTAGTTACCAATGTGTCTGCTGATCATGACAGATTTTCTTTCAGGAGAACAGACCAGAGTTAACTTTTGAAAAATCCTTGTGAAAGTCCCCCCACAGAAACAAGCGCTATTGTTTTGATACCTGCCAAATGATAACGATCTGGCAGGTTTACAAACAAAGGGTGAATGAAAAGCTCCATTTGCATTATACTGGGTGATTAGTGCCCGCAAATCACCCATTATACTGTAACTACAGTGAGTCTAGACCTCTCAAGCTCTCTCTAGAGGCTCTCTGGTCTTTGTCCTTTGTTTTCTCAAGTTCTTAGTCATGTTTTCAATGGGTGGGCCAGCTCTCTATTTAGGTGGGCAGTGGCCCACCCCAGCCCACCCGTAGCTACGCCCCTGGATCCCAGGCCAGCTGGGAGCCTCTCGCTAACTCGCTCTCTCCAGTCCGGCGCATGCAGGTGCACTGGTGCAGGGTATCAGGTTACACTCAGTCACTCACACTGTTTAACTAAACTCTGTAGTACTAGAACACCTTTTATTTTTGGAAGGAGAAACACTAGTTTGCCTGGCCTGGGCTGGCCTGGGCCTGTCGCGCTGGCCTGCCCTGGAGGTTTCAAAAAAAAAAAAAAAAAAAAAAAAATTTTTTTTTTTTTTTTTTTTTTTGTACCCTGTCCAGGCCACTAGGTGGCGCAGGCCACCGGGAAAAGTCCCGGTGGTCCCGATGGCCACGCCGCCCATGCCTCTCTCTACCTTGTAACTAGAGCTCTTGAGCACCAGGTATCCTCTCTCTCTCTAGGTTCATATAAAGTGAACCTCTCTCTACCTTATAACTAGAGCTCTTGAGCACCAGGTATCCTCTCTCGATGAGGTCGAAGGTGAGTTTCAGGTAGAGGTATGATCCTTGGCTCAGAGCCTTGAGGTGAGCAGAGAGCTTCATGAAGGTAGAGTTGTCCATCTTTCCGTTGAGGCTGATGTTGTTCTGGATCTCCTGTGAGCTGTGGATCCGGTGTAGGATGTATCCTTGTAGATCCTGGTCTATGGCTTCACTGTTCTCCTCCACGCCGTCCAGAATGATACGGTGGAACGGCAGCCCAGCTGTGATGTCCTGGAGAAACAAACAACACCATATATGGACACATCCGGACCAGGGGCGGATCTAGGCATGGGCATGGGGGGCCAGTCTGCCCCACCAAACATGGCATGATGGCATGCAAAACAACCCAAGATATTTCAAATTAAAGTGCTTCTATTTAAAATGATGTGAAACACTACTACTGCTACTAACTAACTACAGCTGTGTCACCACTAAACCAACAGCATTTCATCATTGAAAACAGAAAACTCTCTGAGTCAGACCTTTAGCTTTATGCATGCTGCGTGTCTGTTGCAACTTCAACAACTGATGTTATTAATGAGACTTTACTTGACTAATCAATAAGTCCTGTAACTGAAAATGGTATGGGTGCGGCTTCACCCAATGAAGCCGCTGTGTTTATTTTTTAATACATTTGACAAAACACCCTCATTCACAGATAAATGCATTTAAAGTTATATTATTTATCATTTCTAGTAGTAAAGTGTGTGAGGTGTTTTCTGGGTTTTGTAGTCCAATCACCACTTAAAGGACTACATGAGGTGATGTGTGCAGTGAGTTAAAAAATCAAAACCTAAAACCACTTTTGCAGTGATAAACAGACAACAGAATAATCAATCACTCCAAAAGTTGTGGTTAATCTCTTAAGGAGTTAAATATCCTATTGACTAGATTATTTGACATTCAATGTTATTTTGTAAGATGTGAGTCGTCTTATAATCAGAGTCGTCTTTAACTCCTTAACAGATTCACCACCACTTTTGGAGCTTACTGTAGGATATCGATGAATCTATCAATAAATGTGATTGGTAAGATAGATGCAGTGTGGTTGCAGTAGTGCGGTGGTACCTGTGTGCAGTAGTGTGGTGGTACTGTACCTGTAGTGTGGTTCTGACGGTCACCAGGAGTTTCAGCCATGGAGGAAACTTGTTGATGGTTTTACAGAGGAATGAGACGATGGTGTCTCCGTAGTCTGGCTTGTGGAACTCTGCTTCATTCAGACCGTCTATCAATATGATCAGGTCCTGATCTGATTGGATCTTATTCTCTGGAACACACAGATCAATATGATCAGCTGGAATGATATAAACGTCATCCAGTTCAGCTATAGAGCTGTGAGATCAGCTGGAATGATATAAACTTCATCCAGTTCAGCTACAGAGCTGTGAGATCAGCTGGAATGATATAAACTTCATCCAGTTCAGCTACAGAGCTGTGAGATCAGCTGGAATGATATAAACTTCATCCAGTTCAGCTACAGAGCTGTGAGATCAGCTGGAATGATATAAACTTCATCCAGTTCAGCTACAGAGCTGTGAGATCAGCTGGAATGATATAAACTTCATCCAGTTCAGCTACAGAGCTGTGAGATCAGCTGGAATGATATAAACTTCATCCAGTTCAGCTACAGAGCTGTGAGATCAGCTGGAATGATATAAACTTCATCCAGTTCAGCTACAGAGCTGTGAGATCAGCTGGAATGATATAAACTTCATCCAGTTCAGCTACAGAGCTGTGAGATCAGCTGGAATGATATAAACTTCATCCAGTTCAGCTACAGAGCTGTGAGATCAGCTGGAATGATATAAACTTCATCCAGTTCAGCTACAGAGCTGTGAGATCAGCTGGAATGGTATAAACTTCATCCAGTTCAGCTACAGAGCTGTGAGATCAGCTGGAATGATATAAACTTCATCCAGTTCAGCTACAGAGCTGTGAGATCAGCTGGAATGATATAAACTTCATCCAGTTCAGCTACAGAGCTGTGAGATCAGCTGGAATGATATAAACTTCATCCAGTTCAGCTACAGAGCTGTCACTCAACGACCTACAATTTACAATTAATTAATGTAGGATTCATTTAGATCAGGGGTCAGCAACCTGCGGCTCAGGAGCCGCATGCGGCTCTAGAACACAGCCCTAGTGGCTCAGTGGCTGTAGCATTATTACATACACACTGGGGTGATCCACACCAAAATAATATAAACATTTCTGACAGTTGCCAGTTAAAGTAGCACTTGGCCATGTCAAAAAAGCCCAGCAGTTATCAGAGGTGGAGCTTTCAATCTGAACCACCCATTTTCAAAGGTTTACTCAGTTTACTATGTCATTAATATACCTTAGAGATGTTGTGTGGACTAGAAATGGAGTTCTGTAAAACTCCTTTATTTATTTTTTTAGAAACTCCATTTCCGAAGAAAGGTTGTGTTTCACCACTTTAAAGATTTTTCTTTGAGGATCTTTTTTTCTGAGAGTGTGCAAATGGAACCAAATGGACCCGCCAGGGTCAATTTGGTTCACATTTGCACACTCTCAGGAAAAAAAAATAATAAAATGCGGCTCCAGACAGATTTAGAATTGAATTTTGGGTCGAAAATGGCTCTTTCAACATCTTGGGGTGCCGACCCCTGATTTAGATGCTCTTAATCCAGAGAGATTGACATTGAGTAAAAACATTACAATACATCATGTAATACAGATTAGTGGAATAAAAAGCAGAATTTACAATTTAGTTTACAATTCAAGCACTAAAACATTGTAATAGACTGCCATCCTATATAGGTAACTGCTATCTAAGTCTACTTAATATGCTATGTAATCTACCTAGGTTGGTGCTGCAAATGCTATATGGGCATTTGCAGTACAAACATGAACCAAAATGGACCCTTGTGGGCCCATTTGGTTGCATGTTTACACTCTCAAGAGTTAAAATATTCATCATGTGAATTATCCCAAGTCGACACAACTAGAGAATGTAGAAGATTAATGGTCATTTTGATCTGTATGTTGGACTGTTTGGTTTCCCCAAATCCAGCCTGGAATTGTGGACAAAAGCAAAATAAATCTTTAGTTTTGGGGTCTGTGGGACTAAAATGTCATCAAGTGGTGGTCCTCTGTGGCTCAAATGCTGAATAAATAGTGGTCCCTGGAATGAAAATGTTTGAAAAGCCGTTACCTTTGTATAGCGTGTGGAGGGGTTCCAGGACCCCCCTCCTGAAGGAAGCCAGGGGGTCCTGCACACAGGAGTTACCTTTGTATAGCGTGTGGAGGGGTTCCAGGACCCCCCTCCTGAAGGAAGCCAGGGGGTCCTGCACACAGGAGTTACCTTTGTATAGCGTGTGGAGGGGTTCGAGGACCCCCCTCCTGAAGGAAGCCAGGGGGTCCTGCACACAGGAGTTACCTTTGTATAGCGTGTGGAGGGGTTCGAGGACCCCCCTCCTGAAGGAAGCCAGGGGGTCCTGCACACAGGAGTTACCTTTGTATAGCGTGTGGAGGGGTTCGAGGACCCCCCTCCTGAAGGAAGCCAGGGGGTCCTGCACACAGGAGTTACCTTTGTATAGTGTGTGGAGGGGTTCGAGGACCCCCCTCCTGAAGGAAGCCAGGGGGTCCTGCACACAGGAGCGCAGACTGAGCATGCTCTGAAGGTGGGGCTCTCTCAGCAGCAGCTCTCGGTACGATGCAAGGTGAGGAGAGCGACAGAGCAGAGCTGCTACGTTGTGGACGAACTCTGGAACCAGACAGGTGTAGGCGTTGTCTGCCTGGCAGTAGTGATACGCTACAACCTGGGGAGAAAGAGAGAGAGACATTGACTTTATATTAGAGAGAGAGAGAGAGAGAGAGAGAGAGAGAGGGAGAGAGAGAGAGAGAGAGAGAGAGAGAGAGAGAGAGAGAGAGAGAGAGAGAGAGAGAGAGAGAGAGAGACATTCACTTTATATTACAGAGAGAGAGAGAGGGGGAGAGAGATTCACTTTATATTAGAGAGAGAGAGAGAGAGAGAGAGAGAGGGAGAGAGAGAGAGAGAGAGAGAGAGAGAGAGAGAGAGAGAGAGAGAGAGAGAGAGAGAGAGAGAGAGAGAGAGAGAGAGAGAGAGAGAGACATTCACTTTATATTACAGAGAGAGAGAGGGGGGGGGGAGAGAGAGATGCACTTTATATTAGAGAGAGAGAGAGGGGGAGAGAGAGAGAGAGAGAGAGAGAGAGAGAGAGAGAGAGAGAGAGAGACATTCACTTTATATTACAGAGAGAGAGAGAGGGGGAGAGAGAGGGAGAGAGAGAGAGAGAGAGAGAGAGAGAGAGAGAGAGAGACATTCACTTTATATTACAGAGAGAGAGAGAGAGAGAGGGGGGGAGAGAGAGATGCACTTTATATTAGAGAGAGAGAGAGAGGGGGAGAGAGAGAGAGAGAGAGAGAGAGAGAGAGAGAGAGAGAGAGAGAGAGAGAGAGAGGGAGGGAGAGAGACATTCACTTTATATTAAAGAGAGAGTGGGGGAGAGAGAGACATGAGTATATTTTAAACATTTGAATAATAAACTCACACAGTATTCTCTGTTGGTTGTCTGTGGACAATTATATATTAATCTGTGGTTCTTTGAGGTGAATAAATGTGTGAAAACACTGGTTTAAGCTTTAGAATGTAAGCTCAAATAAACAACTACTGTACACTGCACAGTGGCGTGCACAGAGAGTTTCAAGGGCAGGTGCTCAAATGTAACCAGGAGGGCAGAATTTTTTTTAGTTTTGGGGGGTTAAAAACGCATAGAAAACAGCATTTAAGCATCTGCAAGTACAACTATACAAACGCATTAGGCTACTGCTATATAAAATGGTTTGAAGAAAATAATGGCTTCTTCTCCAATGACTGTTCTTAAAAACTGAATTTCAAGCTCCTGTCCCTTAGAATGAAAGCAGATCTCCTTCCCTTTAAAACAGACCATGACTCTTGTGGACAACAGTGCCACCTTCTGACAAAGTGGTAGTGTTGCAAACCTACTGCACTGGACTGGACTCGAATGCCCCTCCTAGTGGAAGAGTGGTGAGTGGCACTCACCACTCTTCCATTAGGAGGGGCATTCGAGCCAACTCTAGTAGCAGAGTTGCGACATTGAGGGGGCATAAAAAAGCGCACAAGCGCTGTT
>CM076981.1:1642897-1657897 GCA_039105355.1 Benthosema pterotum | reverse complement strand
CGTGGGTGTTTTAATAGTGTCGTGTCAGTATGGTAGTGATCCCTGACTACAGCTGGCTGCCACTGTAGCACAGTGTAGGGCAGGCTAAAGACAGAGCCGTGACATTGAGGGGCCTGGTCACGTTGTCCCTATTGAATAGAAGTCGATGTAGAAGAGCCTCCATTGGACTGTACACAAAGTGAGTCGTAACTGATAGCCTAGTTTACGCCTCTGAGAGCGCCCAATGTCAGAGCTTTTGTCCTACTCTTTCCCAATAATGGTGCGTTCAACACGGATCAGGAAACACAGAATAGGCTGAAATGAATGGCGAAAACTCTGCTTAACATCGGATGTTACCGATGCAAGCAAATGCATCGCGAGGAATCTCCATTTCACCTGTCAACTGCATCATACACAGTGACAGAACTGATGTATTCACATCGTGCACATAGGTATCGATTTATATACAGTATATATATATATATACCTATGTCTGTCCACCCCTAGTTAGGATAGGATAGGTTAGGATAGGTTAGGATAGGATGAGTTAGGATGGGTTAGGATAGGTTAGGATAGGTTAGGATGGGTTAGGATAGGATAGGTTAGGATAGGTTAGGATAGGATGAGTTAGGATGGGTTAGGATAGGATAGGATAGGATAGGATAGGTTAGGATAGGTTAGGATGGGTTAGGATGGGTTAGGATGGGTTAGGATGGGTTAGGATAGGTTAGGATAGGATAGGTTAGGATAGGTTAGGTTAGGATGGGTTAGGATAGGTTAGGATAGGTTAGGATAGGTTAGGATAGGATGAGTTAGGATGGGTTAGGATAGGTTAGGATAGGTTAGGATAGGATAGGTTAGGATAGGTTAGGATAGGTTAGGATGGGTTAGGATAGGTTAGGATAGGTTAGGATGGGTTAGGATGGGTTAGGATAGGTTAGGATAGGTTATGATTGGATAGGTTAGGATGGGTTAGGATAGGTTAGGATGGGTTAGGATAGGTTAGGATGGGTTAGGATAGGTTAGGATAGGTTAGGATGGGTTAGGATGGGTTAGGATAGGTTAGGATAGGTTAGGATAGGTTAGGATGGGTTAGGATGGGTTAGGATGGGTTAGGATGGGTTAGGATAGGATAGGATAGGATAGGTTAGGATGGGTTAGGATGGGTTAGGATAGGATAGGATAGGTTAGGATGGGTTAGGATGGGTTAGGATGGGTTAGGATGGGTTAGGATGGGTTAGGATAGGATAGGTTAGGATAGGTTAGGTTAGGATGGGTTAGGATAGGTTAGGATAGGTTAGGATAGGTTAGGATAGGATGAGTTAGGATGGGTTAGGATAGGTTAGGATAGGTTAGGATTGGATCGGTTAGGATGTGTTAGGATAGGTTAGGATGGGTTAGGATGGGTTAGGATGGGTTAGGATGGGTTAGGATGGGTTAGGATAGGTTAGGATAGGATAGGTTAGGATAGGTTAGGATAGGTTAGGATGGGTTAGGATGGGTTAGGATGGGTTAGGATAGGATAGGATAGGATAGGTTAGGTTAGGATGGGTTAGGATGGGTTAGGATAGGTTAGGATAGGTTAGGATGGGTTAGGATGGGTTAGGATGGGTTAGGATGGGTTAGGATAGGTTAGGATAGGTTAGGATAGGTTATGATAGGTTAGGATAGGTTAGGATGGGTTAGGATAGGTTAGGATGGGTTAGGATAGGTTAGGATAGGATAGGATAGTTTCCTCTGTGATCTCATCATCTGCTCTTCATTCAGATTGTTGCAGCTCATACTTATTCTGGGAAAAACACTAAACATGGCAACCATATTGTGAACAGGGAGCTGCTGTCACTGTGTGGGCGAGAGACACAGAGATACAGAGAGAGAGAGACAGAGAGAGAGAGAGAGAGAGAGAGAGAGAGAGAGAGAGAGAGAGAGAGAGAGAGAGAGAGGGGATCATAATCCTTCCCTTGGGTAAGGTCTCTCTCTCTCTCTCTCTCTCTCTCTCTCTCTGTCTCTCTCTCTCTCTCTCTCTCTGTGCAGAGACACGTATGGGACGTTTTAATTATTCACCAGGTTGAGGATGACTCACACACACACACACACACACACACACACACACACACACACACACACACACACACACACACACACACACACACACACACACACACAGGAGAGGGGAGCATGTGGGAGCAGATGAGGGGTGTGAGGGGAGGGGGGAGGGGGGAGGGGGAGGGGTGATAAAACATGGCTCTCCTCATCTGACAGCAGAGTTTCACTGAGCTCTGATCAACCAATCAGCAGACACTTCCTACACCCACAGAATTGGGGTGGCCAATCAGGACACAGTATGCAAACATATTTGAATACTGTTGATATTCAAATACATACTGTCCACAGCACCAAGACATCAGAGACACATACTGTCCACTGTACCAAGACATCAGAGACACATACTGTCCACTGTACCAAGACATCAGAGACACATACTGTCCACTGTACCAAGACATCAGAGACACATACTGTCCACTGTACCAAGACATCAGAGACACATACTGTCCACTGTACCAAGACATCAGAGACACATACTGTCCACTGTACCAAGACATCAGAGACACATACTGTCCACTGTACCAAGACATCAGAGACACATACTGTCCACTGTACCAAGACATCAGAGACACATACTGTCCACTGTACCAAGACATCAGAGACACATACTGTCCACTGTACCAAGACATCAGAGACACATACTGTCCACTGTACCAAGACATTAGAGCAGCAGGGGCGAAATCCAAAAGCGACCTCGCCCGCGGGCGCCCGGTTTCAAAAGCGGGCGCCCGCTTTCACAAAAACGGGCGCCCGTTTTTGTGAAACCGGGCGCCCGCTTTTGAAAACGGGCGCCCGTTTTCAAAAGCGGGCGCCCGTTTTCACAAACGGGCGCCCTTTTCAAAAGGTTATGGTTAGGGTTAGGTTAGGTTTAGGCATAGGTTTACTGAGGTTAAGTTTAGGAAAAAAAAAAGAAAACGGGCGCCCGCTTTTGAAAACGGGCGCCCGCCTTTGAAAACGGGCGCCCGTTTTTGTGAAACGGGCGCCCGTTTTTGTGAAAGCGGGCGCCCGTTTTTGTGAAAGCGGGCGCCCGTTTTTGTGAAAGCGGGCGCCCGCTTTTGAAACCGGGCGCCCGCGGGCGAGGTCGCTTTTGGATTTCGCTGGCTCTCCATCAGAGACACATACTGTCCACTGTACCAAGACATCAGAGACACATACTGTCCACTGTACCAAGACATCAGAGACACATACTGTCCACTGTACCAAGACATCAGAGACACATACTGTCCACTGTACCAAGACATCAGAGACACATACTGTCCACTGTACCAAGACATCAGAGACACATACTGTCCACTGTACAGAGACATCAGAGACACATACTGTCCACTGTACCAAGACATCAGAGACACATACTGTCCACTGTACAGAGACATCAGAGACACATACTGTCCACTGTACCAAGACATCAGAGACACATACTGTCCACTGTACCAAGACATCACAGACACATACTTTCCACTAGGGCTGACTCTTCAATCATGAAAATCATGATTGAAGCGTCGCCATTATAAACGTTCGCACATCGTGAAAACACAACTAACAACAAAAACTCCACAGCCAGTGTGTGTATTCTAGCATCAAGTGATCGTTACTAAAGATTCTGGTGTTCAAATGTCCATCATTTTCCTTCTGATTGTACTGCTGTGTTGCGTTTTTTTTTTGCCTTGGCAATGTGAACATATATTTCTCCTGCCAACAGGGGCGGATTGGCCATCTGGAGTACAGGGAGTTTTCCCAGTGGCCTGTGCCACCTAGTGGCCTGGACAAGATCCAAAATGCACTAGAATGCGCTAGATGCTCGCCTGGAACATACAGATCAAAATGACCATTAATCTTCTACATTCTCTAGTTCTGTAGACTAAGTTGGGCTAATTCACATTCCCGGTGGGAAAATATGTGCCAATCCGCCCCTGCATGCCAATAACTCCCTGAACTGAATTGAACTGAACTGAACTGAACTGAACTGAACTGAACTGAACTGAACTGAACTGAACTGAATTGAACTGAGTTGAATGTAATTGAATTGAATGTAATTGAATTGAACTGAATGTAATGTAATTGCGTGTGATTACCTCTGGGGCCTCCAGGCCAGCAGGTGGTGCTCTGACGCGTCATACGCAGTGACGTCCTCAAGGGGGCGTGTCTCTGTTCATCCAGATACGCCAAGTCCTCTAGATGAGCCGAGCTGGTGGCTGACAGACAGACAGACAGACAGACAGACAGACAGACAGACAGACAGACAGGCAGACAGAGAGAGAGACAGTTTAATTAACCAAGTCCTCCAGATGAGCCGAGCTGGTGGCTGAGAGAGGGACAGACAGACAGACAGACAGACAGACAGACAGACAGACAGACAGACAGACAGACAGACAGACAGACAGACAGACAGACAGACAGAGAGAGATGTTCTGATGTTTCAGAAACTCATTCAACATTTTAGTTGATGGTATAAATGATTTTTTAAACATGTACTTCCACTTTGGTTCCTGGTACCTTCTCCCTGAGGGCAGGAGTACAAACTCTCCATTTAAAACATGGGTAGTGTCAGTTACAATGTTTTGGGCCTGTTTTAGTGTGTCCTGCTCATAAATAGACTGCAGAGAGGAGAGTTACTAGAATCTAACACCCTGAAATTGAAACTAGCGACAGAAATTAGAATCTAGCGCCCAAATCTGAGGCTCTCTTCATCCTCCAGGCATCTGTCACCACCCCCTCCCCCTCCCCTCCTCTCCCCTAACTGCTAATTAACTCAGTTACACTACATGTCTTATTCATGGAGAGAGAGAGAGAGAGAGAGAGAGAGAGAGAGAGAGAGAGAGAGAGAGAGAGAGAGAGAGAGAGAGAGAGAGATAGAGAGAGAAAGAGAGAGACAGATCTTCTACATGTCAACTGCCGTTGCCTCCAGATAGATTCAAGTGAATTTAAACCAGTTCATTACAAACACTTTCATGTCGACCACATGAAAGACATATCACCCTCCCCCCGATTACCCCCTCCATTACCCCCCCCCCACCAGAGTATTAAAATTCATCCCATGGTAATCTGCACATCAACAGTTTACAGAATGATGTGCCAGTAGGTGGCAGTAATGCTCACAACCTCTGGAACATGTCCTCAAAGCACCACGGAGTAGCGAGAAATTCTGGTTCACCAGGTTACACAGCTGTCAGTGAAAAATTCCACGGCCCTCTCACGTATTAGGAGGACAATATCAGTCAAAAGAAAAAGATGGGTTGTTTTTGTTTTTTTTTTTAACTAAGGGTTTAAGGGTTTGTATAGGAAGGAGGTGGATACGCTAAAATGAACATCAAATATCTAAATAGTGAATGTAGCAACTAAACTGTCTGGTGTGTTCACATGAGACTGAGGAGACCATAAAATGACCAAATGACCATTTTTTTAAAGTGGAATATCCCTTTAACATCTTGTAGGTTTACAGCATAACTCAACACCAGACTGACAACTATGAATGGACAAACGAGTTCAGAATATACTTGTTTACAAAACAAGAAAAAAACTCAAATCATCCAAATCATGACCATAAAAAGCATAATAAAGAATGAAAGCACATTGGGCTGTTATAGCGCCACCAGGAGGCCACAGCCTGACCTGGTGGAGACCTGAGCCCAGAAGGGAAACTTTTCTAGTGTTTTCCCCCCATTAATCCAGATGTGTTATAAATAGGTATCTGACGTATACGTTTCTTTCAGCTCCAGTGAAGGTGTAATTATACCTCCTGACTTTGGGCTTCCCTGACATGAAACGCACTGGGTTCCAGGGGCGGATGTAACATTTCACAATTGGGGGGGGGGGGGGGTAGTGGTGACACAGCTGTAGTTAGTAGCAGTAGTAGTGTCTCTCTCTCTATAGCCACGTTTCCATAAGCCCTATTTTTGCACAAAAACGGCTCTTGCGAACCGAATGTTGAATGGAAACACTTCAAAATGCGAATAAGTTTCCATTTTGCGCAAAAAATCTTTGTCGCTGAAAGGTGACGGATTTCGGAGCGTATCGAAAGAGTCTAATGCGCAAATGAGGTATGGAAACAGCTTGCGAAAAGACTTTGTATTGAAAAGTACTGGACACACACTATAGCGCATTTGAAGAAGTTCTGGTCTGCTGATGAGAGCGTTGTTAATGTGGGTTATATTTTTTAAAAAACGCTCAAAACGGACGAGGGCCGTGCGCACACAGACATCCAAGGAGACTCTCTGCAGGTCCTATATTTACAGTATCTGTATCATCATGCATGATAGCTAAGATACGCAAGTGATATCAGACATAAACAGCTGTTTTACATGACCGGGTTCTGCCCTTAGATATTATTTTGTTAATAAAGTTCAAACCTTTTTCCTCGCACGTGTCGCGCTGCAGATAACATGATGTAGATCTACAATATCACAAAGTAGACATACACCAAATCAGTAGGCTACCGAGTCTCACAAGCGCTCCGGTTCAGGAAAACAGTGAGTTGTGTAGATTATGTATTAGGATTTTAGGCTATATTAATTATTGTTTTTGCTACAGCAGAGCCAGAACAGCCTCTGCACAGCACAACTGTCACGCACTGTCCTAGGGCGTGCCACTCTGGGCTGCCTACCACATGTTTCACCTCCACACCCTCTACTCCAGATGTATCTTGTTGACCCCTAATTTGTGCAACTACCGTAATTTCCGGACTATAAGCCACTACTTTTTTCCCATGCTTTGGACCCTGCGGCTTATGGTTAGGCTAATCTATGGATTGTTTTTTTCTTTTTAACTGGAGTTTTCAACAGGTGGTCCAGGGACCACCAGTGGTCCCTGAGAGGGTTCCAGGTGGGCCCTCCAGACTAAATGATAGAAAGTTGGTTAACCAGATGTAACTCTTTGAGAGCGTAAAAATGAAACCAAATGGACCCTTGCGGGTCCATTTGGTTTCATTTTTACGCTCTCAAGAGTTATGATATTCACCATCTAAATTAGCACCACTTAATTATTCAATCATTTTGATCTCTGTTTTGCCTGTTTTGTTTGTGAAAATCCATGCTGGAATTGTGGACAAAACCAAAGAAATATTTAGTTTTGGGTTCTGTGGGGTGAAAATGTTGTCAAATAGTGGTCTGTAGCTCAAATGCTGAATAAATAGTGGGCCCTGGGATCAAAAAGGTTGAAAACCACTGCTCTAACATGAAGCTTGTTGTCTGGTGCGGCTTATACATGGAAAAATCAGGATTTTGCACCAAATTTAGCTGGTGCGGCTTATATTCAGGTGCGGCTTATAGTCCGGTAATTTGTGTACTTATTGTGTTCTCTGTTGTTTGTTCCTTGCTGGTTTATAGTTTGTTTCGACAGCGTTACGTGTCTGCGTTTCCTGTGAGCCTGAGAGGCCGTGTTTGGTTTGGTTTATTAAAGAGTATTTTTCTGAGACCTAGAAGTTCTCTTGTGCTCCTCTTTTACTTTCGGACCGTGACAACAACGGACCTATAGTTCAATAGGAATAAAGCAGGCAGTCCGTGTGTAAAGCCTAAAATAACTTCAAAAGCAAAGATATTTGTAAAATAACCATATGTCTCACGTTACTGGCAAAACTGTGCCACCTATTGCTTGTTTCATGAACCTATTTTATTATTCATCAGTTAATGGAAACAGCGGACAATTCGCTTTTCTTTTTTCGACTTATTTAACATACTATTCCTATTTTCGCAAAGGTTTTATGGAAACGTGCCTACTGTCTCTCTCTCTATCTCTCTCTATGTCTCTCTCTCTGCAATGCAGCAAGGCTTTTGGTGGTGGGGAGGAAGAGTGTGTGTGTGTGTGTGTGTGTGTGTGTGTGTGTGTGTGTGTGTGTGTGTGTGTGTGTGTTGTGTGTGTGTGTGTGGCGTGTGTGTGCACGCGTGCGCGTGCGCGTGCGCGCGCGTGTGTGTGTGTGTGTGTGTGTGGGTGTGTGTGTGTGTGTGTGTGCGTGCGTGCGCGTGCGCGTGCGTGCGTAGGTCTGTAAAGCACAGTGCACATACTGTACAGTACAGCATAGAATAAAATGTATAGTGAAAGGAGAGAGAGAGAGAGAGAGGAGAGAGAGAGAGGAGAGAGAGAGAGAGAGAGAGAGAGAGAGACAGAGACACAGAGACAGAGACAGGAGAGAGCCAGAGGAGACAGAGAGAGAGAAGAGAGAGAGAGAGAGAGAGAGAGAGACAGAGAGAGAGGAGAGAGAGAGAGAGACAGAGAGACAGAGAGACAGAGAGACAGAGACAGAGAGAGAGAGGAGAGAGAGAGAGAGAGAGGAGAGAGAGAGAGAGAGAGAGACAGAGACAGAGGACAGAGACAGAGACAGAGACAGAGAGAGAGAGAGAGAGAGAGAGAGAGAGACAGAGACAGAGACAGAGACAGAGACAGAGACAGAGACAGAGAGAGAGAGAGAGAGAGAGGAGAGAGAGAGAGAGAGAGAGCCAGAGAGAGAGAGAGAGAGACAGAGAGAGAGAGAGAGAGAGAAGAGAGAGAGAGAGAGAGAGAGAGAGAGAGGAGAGAGAGAGAGGAGAGAGAGAGAGAGAGAGAGAGAGAGAGACAGAGACAGAGACAGAGACAGAGAGAGAGAGAGACAGAGAGAGACAGAGACAGAGACAGAGAGACAGAGAGAGAGAGAGAGAGAGAGAGAGAGAGAGAGAGAGAGAGAGAAGAGAGAAGAGAGAGACACAGAGAGTGAGAGAGGAGGAGAGAGAGAGAGTGAGAGAGAGAGAGAGAGAGAGAGAGAGAGAGAGAGAGGAGAGAGAGGAGAGAGAGAGAGAGAGAGAGTGGTCGAGAGACATTGACACTGACCTGCCACTGAGTTAGAGAGAGAGAGAGAGAGAGAGAGCGGTCGAGAGACATTGACACTGACCTGCCACTGAGTTAGAGAGAGAGAGAGAGAGAGAGAGCGGTCGAGAGACATTGACACTGACCTGCCACTGAGTTAGAGAGAGAGAGAGAGAGAGAGAGAGAGGGAGAGAGGAGGAGGGAGGAGAGAGAGAAGAGAGAGAGAGAGAGCGGTCGAGAGACACTGACCTGCCACAGAGTTGGGGCGGGGCATCAGGTACAGAGGGATGGAGTGATTGGAGGAGGAGGAGTCCAGCACCGTCCTCTCAGGGAATGGGAGCATCTTGTTGAGGCTGTAGGTGGATGTCTCCCCGGGGAATGGGATCTTGTTGAGGCTGTACGTTGAGGCGGTCATGTTTTCATCCAGACGGTACAGGAAGGAGTCCGTTCCACCGCTCTGCTGCCACAGCTTCAGGTTGTTGCCCCGGCAACCGCCCCCCTCACCCCCGTACTTGCCCCCGGCCCCTCCTCCTCCTCCTCCCATGTTCTCTGAGTAGCTGGTCAGGGTGGCTGAGGGTAGAACACATTATACACCCAGGAACCAATCAGAATGACACATATACACTAGGCTAGGGCAATAGGGCATTCACTTTTAGTGATTTTTGCCTGTCGACTAGTTGCCTAGTTTACTAGTCGACTAGTTGATTAGTTGTTAATGTACCAGGTATTAAAATAATTGTATTAAAAAAGAAAAAAAAGGGGGAGGAAGCCTTGCCTCTAACTCCTGGGCTCCCAGCACTTGGCTCGTTTTAAGCCAGGGGCAGACGCTACTCGAAGCAAAGCACCTTTCTGGAGCAGAGGCGAGCGTCTTGCTCATGTTATTATAATGATTGTTATTGTAAAAGGAACACTACATGGTGACTATAATCCAGCTAAGATTAATGTTGTACGACTGACTAATAATAAAAATAATAATACCTCCGTTTTTATTAATTTCTTATCGACTAGTCAACTAGTAACAACAAGGTCGACTAGTGGTTTTACTTGTTGACAATCGACTAGTCGACTAGTTGGTTAATGCCCTAATATACACTGTGAGTTTACTCAGGAAAACCAATCAGCAGAACACATATACACTGTGAGTATACCCAGGAACCAATCAGCAGAACACATATACACTGTGAGTATACCCAGGAACCAATCAGCAGAACACATATACACTGTGTGAGTATACCCAGGAACCAATCAGCAGAACACATATTACACTGTGAGTATACCCAGGAACCAATCAGAAATTAGAATGACACATACAGTATACACTGTGAGTTTACACAGGAACCAATCAGCAGGACATATATACACTGTGAGAATAACCAGGAACCAATCAGTGGCTCTGCCATGGTTTCCCTCCAGACTGAGTTTCAGATGCACATCACTTCACAGGCGTTGGGAGTGTACTGCATAACAGTCGACTGTTTTCCCGACTAGAAAATAATGAATTAAAAACTATTATTAGCTAGTTTGGTGGGGGATGATTACCGAGTCCACAGCAAACAGACAGAACCCTCCCTAAAAGACCCAAATACTAGTGACACCATGATAGGCATAAAACAAAACATAACAGCAACCACAAAGAACTGTGTCACATGTAAACAAATGTACTCTACTACACTACAATATGTAGGGGAAAACCAGAAAAA
The DNA here is from genome assembly GCA_039105355.1 of Benthosema pterotum. NCBI lineage: Eukaryota > Metazoa > Chordata > Actinopteri > Myctophiformes > Myctophidae > Benthosema > Benthosema pterotum. Next base: position 1,647,341 of record CM076981.1, on the reverse strand, counting down.
ATAGCAGACAGCAGCAGATTAACCAGCATAGATATAACATAAAAATGCCAAGGAGATGACGCTAATAGTACAGCATTTTATGGGACATGGAATAGAGATGCGCAGTAGTGACGTCACCGCCGGTTCCGGAAGTCTTTTTCCCATTCATTTTTCTCATGGACTTTTCGAAAATAATTTATATCAAGACGATTACGCCGCGGCCAAAGCCAACTCAGGTCGTGACAAATCATGACAATAAACACAACATCGTCATATAATATATAATAGGAAGAAGTAGGAAAACGGCCATGATACAAGACTTTGTGTTTCGTTTTTTTTTTGGTTTTCATCATAGATATTTATTTATTGTCCCAAAGGTTTGTGTGTGTCATCATGATTCATCACGACTCGAGTTGGCTTTGTCCGCGGCATATCATCTTGATTAAATTATTTTCTCATAAGTCTATGAGAAAAAATGAATTGGGAAAAGACTTCCGGAAACGGGGCGGTGACGTCACTGCGCATCTCTATTGAGGGAATGGAAGTGTGTACTAGTGCACTAGAAAACCGTGGACAGAGGGGGAGAGAAAGTTTGCAGAAAAGCAATGGATTTTAAAACTCAATACAACTGAATACAAACATTCCCACAGGGTTTAACCAATAGGATAAGATTGTTATCTCAGACATTAGATAGATATCTTCTTCAACAAAGATGGTTGAATGCAAACATTGGGTGCAATTCCCCAATCGCTGTGTTGTTGTAGCAGGTATGGTGTAAGTCCTCTCATTGGCTGCATGGCAGCAAATCAGGTTTGGGGCCTTGAGTTGAGTTAGCCCGGAAGCCTATCACCAGGCCTGGGCCTGGGCCTACCAAATAATTATCCATAATAATTAAAAACAGTCATCAAGAACTCATGATGAACAAAGCAGGGGAGTACAGTAACATTTTAATTGGGGGTCAAGTGATTTCTGGACCTTTTGACTTGCAGGTTTTAATTATTCTTGGGTAATTATTTGGTAAGCTCAGGCCCAGGGCTGGTGGTATAGGCTTTCGGCCTACCCAAGGCCCAGACCTGATTTGCTGCCATGGAGCCAATGAGAAGACTTACACCATACCTGCTACAACACAGTGATTGAGAATTGCACCAATGTCTGTATTGTACTCATACATAATGTTGGAAGATATTACAGTAAAACACTGAAGTTTTATACCACAAACCTAACTTAACTCTCGACCATTATGCATTATGCAACTGTTATTAAAACAGTCACGTCTGTTATGATATATAAAACAGTGGGACTCTTATTGGAGGATTGTTTTGGCTCCTCCTGGTTAGCTTAGCAGATAGGCTCTCCCAGAGATAGCAGTCAAACAAAGACCCAACCATGGAGAACAGAGGTATACTGTACATACTTCCTACCACCATAACCATGGAGGGCGCCATGGAGCAGCACTCTGGTTACAGTTTAAGGGCCTTGATACACCTAGCAATGTCTTGAGCAACATCAACAAGCAACGTCAACTATCAACGTTGACTTTCCTTTCTATAGAAAATGATCAACAGGGGTTGACACTAAGGTCTCGGAGGCACTTGCCCATCGGGCAAGTGCAAGTCAGGTTCTAATTGCCTCAGCTCATGGTCACTTGCCCCCTAAAATATATAGGGGGCAAGTAAAATATACATTTCAGTAAATATACATTTCAGCACCACGGACCAGAGTCACTACAGCTACACAACAGAAAGCTCATTTCGCAACACGGACAGAGTAACAGAAATCTCATTTCAGTACCACGGACAGAGTCACTACAGCTACCATAACAGAAAGCTCATTTCAGTACCACGGACAGAGTCACTACAGCTACCATAACAGAAAGCTCATTTCAGCGCCACGGACAGAGTAACAGAAAGCTCATTTCAGCACCACGGACAGAGTTACTACAGCTACCATAACAGAAAGCTCATTTCAGCACCAAGGACAGAGTCACTACCAGCTACCATAACAGAAAGCTCATTTCAGCACCACGGACTGAATCATTACAGCTACCATAGAGCTGCGCAGTGACGTCACCGCCCCGGTTCCGGAAGTCTTTTCCCCATTCATTTTTCTCATAGACTTTTCGAAAATAATTTATATCAAGACGATTACGCCGCGGCCAAAGCCAACTCAGGTCGTGACAAATCATGACAACAAACACAATATCGTCATATAATATATAATTAGGAAGAAGTAGAAAACGGCATGATACAAGACTTTTTGTTTCGTTTTTCATCTTAGAAATTATTTTATTGTCCCAAAAGTTTGTGTGTGTCATCATGATTCGTCACGACTCGAGTTGGCTAGGTCCGCGGCGTAATCGTCTTGATATAAATTATTTTCGAAAAGTCTATGAGAAAAATGAATTGGGGAAAGAAACTTCCGGAACCGGGGCAGTGACGTCACTGCGCATCTCTATAACAGAAAGCTCATTTCAGTACCATCTTAATTACATCTTATATACATCTTAATTACCCCAGGTCTACACAACTAGAGAATGTAGAAGATTGGGTCATTTTGATGTGAAAGTTAAATTGCCTGTTTTGTTTCCCAAATCCAGCCTGGAATTGTGGATATCTAGAAAGCAGGGAAAGACACAGAGGCAGAGTGCAATGACTGCCTTCAAGACAAATTTATCTTGTGTTGTGTTATAGTGCACTAAGTTGCACACTTGCCCGATCGGGCAAACAGGGTAGCAGTCTTCACTTGCCCACCATTTTTTTTTACTTGCCCCGGGCAAGCGAGCAAGTGTTAGTGTCAAGCCCTGATCAATGATCTGGTTGAATCAGAAAAGTCAGATCATTAGCGTCCTCTACTGGTCAACATTTTACAATTCTCCCAATCACAGCCCTCCTTGGCGTCACCTGATCCTTTCTCCTAGACTCCCACAGATAAACTTTTCTGAAACCAACATGGCTGCTGCTGCTTCACTGCTGTGGACAAAAACAAGGATTTTGTAACTTTTATTTCGCTAAATGAACATTTTGAGTTGGGTGGCAGTTGGGTGAAAATGATTCAATGCAAAACTAAGGCTTCTTTACTGAATGAAAATGGGTGGAATTCCCCTTTTAATGTTGCCTGTTGCCATTGTGTCTCATCATGTTGCCTGTTGCCATGTGTCTCATCATGTTGCCTGTTGCCATGTGTCTCATCATGTTGCCTGTTGCCATGTGTCTCATCATCATTTAGGACATATCCTTAACACTCAATAAAGTATGCCTCCAAAAACTGGGAACAAAAATCTAAACTGTATATGACTCAACTTGTAATAGTAATGATTTTCTATCACCACTGTGGGTATCAAGATGGAAGTGTATGTATGTGCGTGTGCGTGTGTGGTGTGTCTGTGTGATATTAGTGTGTGTGTGTGTGTGTGTGTGTGTGTGTTGTGTGTGTGTGTGTGTGTGTGTTGTGTTGTGTGTGTGTGTGTGTGTGTGTGTGTGTGTGTGTGTGTGTGTGTGTGTGCTGTGGTGTGTGGTGGTGTGGTGTGGTTGTGGTATAGTGTGGTGTGGTGTGTGTGCACGTGCGTGTGTGTGTACCTATGATTCCACTATCTCTACTCTCCAGAGTGTGTGCGTGTGATGCGTGTGCGTGCGGGTGTGGGTGTGCGTGCGTGTGTGTGCGTTGTGTGTGCGTGTGCGTGCGTGCGTGTGTGTGTACCTATGATTCCACTGTCTCTACTCTCCAGAGTGGAGGTGGGTGAGCTGACAGAGCCGTACGTCGCCCCCTGCTGTCCTGACATGGTGTTACCTCCTCCACCACCACAGGGGGGCAGAGTGGAGCAGGGGCTGCCCCCACCGGGGGGAGACGCTGTGCTGCTGGTCAGAGTGGAGCAGGGACTGATCCTCTGGTTTACATGGACCTGAGAGAGAGAGAAAAAAAATGCAAGTTGTAATGCAGGTTCAAGCACAGGCACTAGGACAGCATTGGTTGGACTAAATCAGGGGTCGGGAACCTATGGCATATGCATCTGCATCTGGCTGGCAGACAAATCTTTAATTATACAAAAAAAGTGTCATTAGACTCGTTCATGCATGGACAGGCGTCGGTCACCGGTGGCTAGAAAGCAGGTCTGCAGTAAGTTCAGTGGGAAAGTAGCAAATATATGTGTATACAATCTATTTATCAATCGGCAAAAACTGTTCATGATCGTACCATCATGATGTCAAATCAAACTGAGGCGACACAAGTAAAGGGCATAAATGCGCCACCTTTTTTTTCTCTCGCTTTGGCTGAGTCAAAAGACGTAAGCAATCTATCAGCAGTGTCTGTGTTGTCGGCTTGTCGCAGTACGTATGTGGCATTGATTAAAAAAATAAAATATACTCATCATTGATTAGCAACGCATAAGAATGTTATTAAAAAATAACTCAGATTCATTGTACTTTAAAATGTGTTGAAATCAGGCGGGAACAGGCATGTGCCGCGC
>CM076981.1:1636414-1642397 GCA_039105355.1 Benthosema pterotum | reverse complement strand
GTCTCGGTACAGTGGACAGTATGTGTCTCTGATGTCTTGGTACAGTGGACAGTATGTGTCTCTGATGTCTTGGTACAGTGGACAGTATGTGTCTCTGATGTCTTGGTACAGTGGACAGTATGTGTCTCTGATGTCTCGGTACAGTGGACAGTATGTGTCTCTGATGTCTTGGTACAGTGGACAGTATGTGTCTCTGATGTCTTGGTACAGTGGACAGTATGTGTCTCTGATGTCTTGGTACAGTGGACAGTATGTGTCTCTGATGTCTTGGTACAGTGGACAGTATGTGTCTCTGATGTCTTGGTACAGTGGACAGTATGTGTCTCTGATGTTTTGGTACAATAAAGGTAAAAATATGTTTAGAAAAACGATATAGAAAACACAGATTAGAATAAATTTGGAAGAGATTTGTGGAATGGTCCAGAGTTGTTCAAGGGTAAGTGGTGCATTTATATAGCGCCTTTATCCAAGGTGCTTTACATAGCTTGTGCATCACATTCACCACATTCACACACACATTCATACACTGATGGCAGTGGAAACCATGCAAGGTACCTACTAGCACATCAGGAGCAATTAGGGGTTCAGTGTCTTGCTCAAGGACACTTCAACACTAACTCTGCAGGAGCCTGGGATCGAACCGGCAACCTTGTGGTTACCATCCGGTGACTCTACCTCTGAGCCACAGCCGAGCAGCAACCAATCAGCATCAGGGTGTAGATGGTCCAACCAATCAGCATCAGGGTGTAGATGGTCCAACCAATCAGGGTGTAGATGGTCCAACCAATCAGCATCAGGGTGTAGATGGTCCAACCAATCATCAGGTGTAGATGGACCAACCAATCAGGGTGTAGATGGTCCAACCAATCAGGGTGTAGATGGTCCAACCAATCAGGGTGTAGATGGTCCAACCATCATCAGGGTGTAGATGGTCCAACCAATCATCAGGGTGTAGATGGTCCAACCAATCATCAGGGTGTAGATGGTCCAACCAATCAGCATCAGGGTGTAGATGGTCCAACCAATCAGCATCAGGGTGTAGATGGTCCAACCAATCAGGGTGTAGATGGTCCAACCAATCAGCATCAGGGTGTAGATGGTCCAACCAATCAGGGTGTAGATGGTCCAACCAATCAGGGTGTAGATGGTCCAACCAATCAGGGTGTAGATGGTCCAACCAATCAGGGTGTAGATGGTCCAACCAATCAGCATCAGGGTGTAGATGGTTCAGTAATGAAATGATTCTGGCGTGTCAAATCGATGCAGGACGCTTTTTATACTTTGAAATTAATCTTCTAATCATACTAAGTTAGAGTGACACACACACACGCACACACGCACACACACACACACACACACGCACACACACGCACACACGCACACACACGCACACACGCACACACAACACACACACACACACACACACACACACACACACACACACACACTCTCTCCTCATGTGTGTGTGTGTGTGTATGGGGGGGGGGGGGGGTAGTAAAATGTTTGGCTGTTGCCAAAAGGAAACCGTCCGTGTTACCATTGGCAGCAGAGAGAATTTGAACACGCACGCACACACGCACACACACACGCACACGCACACACACACACATACACATACACACACTAAAAGAGGAAGGAGTCACAACAGGACAATGAGGATCATATTTCCTGTGCTGCTTCATGCAAAGACACAGTGTGTGTGTGTGTGTGTGTGTGTGTGTGTGTGTGTGTGTGTGTGTGTGTGTGTGTGTGTGTGTGTGTGTGTGTGTGTGTGTGTGGTGCGTGTGTGTGTGTGTGTGTGTGTGTGTGTGTCAGTCAGTCAGTCTTGATGTCAAGGATCCCCAAATGATTATTTTTCATGCTGAGTGTGTTGTGTTTATGTAGACAGACAGTGGAATCTATGTTCATCACTATGGTCAGAAATTCATCATGTGAATTATCCCAAGTCTACACAACTAGAGAATGTAGAAGATTAATGGTCATTTTGATCTGTATGTTGGACTGTTTGGTTTCCCCAAATCCAGCCTGGAATTGTGGACAAAAGCAAAAATAAATTTTTAGTTTTGGGGTCTGTGGGGCTAAAATGTCATCAAATGGTGGTCCTCTGTGGCTCAAATACTGAATAAATAGTGGTCCCTGGTGTTAAAAAGGTTGAAAACCTCTGCTGTAAATCACATGACACTGCAGTGGAAATGTAGAGCAGTCAGCCATGATGCATTGATTTATAACACACACGCGCGCGCGCGCACACACGCGCACACCAGGGGCGAATATAGCATGTCCCGTTTGGGGGGGCAAGAGAATATGTTGGAGGGGCAAGAGAAAATGGTATGGGGGCGGCTTCATCGCCCGTGTCGCTTCGCGCCACGGGCGATGAAGCCGCACCCATACCATTTTCGGTTACGGGTCAAGTAAAGCATCAATAATAACATCAATTGTTGTTGAAGTTGCAACAGACACGCAGTTTCATGAGAGTTTTCAATGATGAAATGCTGTTGGTTTAGTGGTGCCAAAATTGTAGTCAGTAGCAGTAGTAGTGTTTCAGATCATTTAAAATATTAATTTGAAATATCTTGGGTTGTTTTGCATGGCATCATGTTTGGGGGGGCAGACTGGGTATTTAGGGGGGCATTGCCCCCCCATGCCCATGCCTAGATCCGCCCCTGGCGCACACAGACGCACACACAACCTGGGAGGATTCCTAATGTGATCCTGGGCTCTACACACCCTCCGCCAACCTGGGGAATTCCTAATGTGATCTTGGGCTCTACGTACCCTCTGCCAACCTAGCGAGGATTCCTAATGTGATCCTGGGCTCTACACACCCTCCACCAACCTGGGGAGGATTCCTAATGTGATCCTGGGCTCTACACACCCTCCACCAACCTGGGGAGGATTCCTAATGTGATCCTGGGCTCTACACACCCTCCACCAACCTGGGTAGGATTCCTAATGTGATCCTGGGCTCTACACACCCTCCGCCAACCTGGGGAGGATTCCTAATGTGATCCTGGGCTCTACACACCCTCCGCCAACCTGGGGAGGATTCCTAATGTGATCCTGGGCTCTACGCACCCTCCGCCAACCTTTGGAGGATTCCTAATGTGATCCTGGGCTCTACACACCCTCCACCAACCTTTGGAGGATTCCTAATGTGATCCTGGGCTCTACACATCCTCCGCCAACCTGGGGAGGATTCCTAATGTGATCCTGGGCTCTACACACCCTCCGCCAACCCCGGGACCACCAGTGTCCCTGAGAGGGTTCCAGTGTGGTCCCCAGGCTATATGATGGAAAGTTGGTTAAACCAGATGTAACTCTTGAGAATGTAAAAATGAAACCAAATGGACCCTTGCGGGTCCATTTGGTTTCATTTTTACACTCTCAAGAGTTAAAATATCCATCATGTGAATTATCCCAAGTCTACACAACTAGAGAATGTAGAAGATTAATGGTCATTTTGATCTGTATGTTGGACTGTTTTGTTTCCCCAAATCCAGCCTGGAATTGTGGACAAAAGTAAAAGTTTAGTTTTGGTGTCTAAAATGAGGATATTAGAGGTTTCTGAGCGCTGCATACAGTAGTAGTTTAATACACTGCAAGAAGAGCAGTCTAAATCTAAGAAAGAAATATATATATTTGAATGCAAAAGTATTAGAAACAAGCAAAAATAATCTGTTCGTGTGGTAAGTGAATTGTACTTGGCAAGAATTCTTGTAATTAGAAATATGCTCTAAGAACAAGGGGGATAATCTTATATAATTTTCTCTTAGTTAGAATATCCTTCTTAAAACAACAGCAATCATATTTAAGTCTAGATCTGAGATTACAAGACTTGCTTAGTTCTGAATTACTGCAGTGTAGTTCACAATCTGATGTCAATACAACCAGTAGGGGGCGCTATACAGGTCAAATACAGGCCATGAACGCACACACGCACGCACGCACACACACACACACACACACACACACACACACACACACGCACACACACACACACACACACACACACACACACACACACACAGACACACACACACACACACACACACACACACACACACACACACACACACACACACACACACACACACAGCTGTATAATTCCACATCAACCATGTCTCTATGCCTCTCTGACGAACATCAAACACAAAATGTGGCATAAATTACCCTCACACAGGAAGGTGAGCGCACACACACACACACACACACACACACACACACCACGCACACACACACACAGTGGAACAGGGAGGGGGGTCCCCATGAGGAAACGTCCTGTAATGACCCCCCACCACGCCTAGCCATGACCCACCGATAATTAGCAGTGGCTACGCCTGCTACTGACCCCCCCCCCCCCCACACACACACACACACACACACACACACACACACACAACACACACACACACACACACACACACACACACACACACACACACACACACAGGACAGAGCGCTGTTTGCCGTGGTATGACGCAGGGACGGATCTAGGCATGGGCATGCCTAGATCCCCCCCCCCCCCCAGCCCAGTCTGCCCCCCCAAACATGATGCAAAACAACCCAAGATATTTCAAATTAAAGTGCTTATATTTAAAATGATCTGAAACACTACTACTGCTACTAACTAACTACAGCTGTGTCACCACTAAACCAACAGCATTTCATCATTGAAAACAGAAAACTCTCTGAGTCAGACCTTTAGCTTTATGCATGCTGCGTGTCTGTTGCAACTTCAACAACAACTGATGTTATTATTGATGCTTTACTTGACTAATAAAAGTGCCAAAAACAAGTGAATATCCAGAGTGAAAAGACCAGTGATGAGGTGAAGATGAGTGTTTTATTGGTGAACAATAAGTTGTCAGTGTTATTGAGATGGAGATATCTCTACAACAGGGGTTTTCAACAGGTGGTCCGGGGACCACCAGTGGTCCTTGAGAGGGTTCCAGGTGGTTCCCAGGCTAAATGATGGAAAGTTGGTTAACCAGATGTAACTCTTGAGAATGTAAAAATGAAACCAAATGGACCCTTGCGGGTCCATTTGGTTTCATTTTTACACTCTCAAGAGTTAAAATATTCATCATCTGAATTAGCACCATTTAATTAAGAAGTTTACACTGTTTTGTTGGCAAAATACAGCCTGGAATTGTGGACAAAACCAAAAGAAGTCTTTAATTTTAGGTCTTCGGTGTGAAAATGTAATCAAATGGTGGTCCGTGGCTCAAATGCTGAATAAATGGTGGTCCTGGAGTCAAAAAGGTTGAAAACCACTGCACTACAACATTCTCTCTCGTCAGGCTGCACTGATGTGTATGATTGAACCTTTTGTTATTGATATTGTTTAAAATTGCTTGCCCAAACAAAAACAGCTAGAACTCGCTCAAAACTTGACGGATTTACAAACGGATTGCATTATTATGAACAGTATCAACGTGGCTATGATTTTTTTCATTAAATTAAATCATTTTTTTCTATAAAACGTCATATAACGGCTCATATTATGCGGACGTCTCTGATGTTTACAACAAACCAATCCGTTTAAAGGTAGGGTAAGTGATTTTAAATTCATGGTGTAGTACCAGCCTGGTGCACTAGGGGCCCCCAACAGTAGCTACACTATGTGAACCTGCTGCTCCATCCTGATTGGAGGAGAATTGGTGGTGACCTGGGGAACTTTTATTAGCTCCTCTGCTAACGTGGGGGAGGGGAAACTCCATATGTGGTTTCCACACCTTATAATAGAGCATTTTAACAGAAAAAAATATTTGGGGTGATATCTGACAAAAGTGAAATCACTTCCCCTACCTTTAAATGACGATAAGCGAGTTATCGTCATTTAAAAAGTATATGCTCATTGTTAGCACACATTGTTAGCTGTACTCTGGAAAGATGGCCGCCATGTAACAACGTCACTCCCCATTGGCCAGCAGCGTAACAACGTCACTCCCATTGGCCAGCAGCGTAACGTCACTCCCCATTG
>CM076981.1:1626414-1631414 GCA_039105355.1 Benthosema pterotum | reverse complement strand
GGGGGGGGTGGGGGGGGGACTAGATCTGCCCCTGTCCACACCAAACATGATGGCATGCAAAACAACCCAAGGTATTTTAAATTAAAGTCGCACACAAATTTAGTGTTGGGGTCTGTGGAGCTAAAATGTCATCAAATGGTGGTCCGTGGATCAAATGCTGAATAAATAGTGGGCCCTGGTATCAAAATGGGTGAAGTGCTCTAAATGGTTGGTTTGGTTGAGACACTGTCATAAGCTCCACTAGGCCCAAACTAAAGATTAAAGGTGTTAAAATCAAATCTATTGCTCAGTTTGGGACTCAAACCAACGTTGTTTATCACAGATCTGTTTTCCTCTTCCACGTTTTCCAACATGTCACTAATTTAAAGGTAGGGGAAGTGATTTCACTTTTGTCAGATATCACCCAAAAATATTTTTTTTCTGTTAAAATGCTCTATTATAAGGTGTGCAGACCCATATATGGAGTTTCCCCTCCCCCACGTTAGCAGAGGAGCTAATAAAAGTTCCCCAGGTGTGTAGCGAATTCTCCTCCAATCAGGATCGAGCAGCAGGTTCACATAGTGTAGCTACTCTTGGGGCCGCCCCTAGTGCACCAGGCTGGTACTACACCATGAATTTATAATCACTTACCCCACCTTTAAGTTAATTTCCAGCCGGGTAGCTGATGATGTCACTATCCACTTACAGTATCATTTATTACTATGACTATTATTATTATTTAAATGGTGTGAATGGTATTCATTTATGTATTCTCCTTATTAACACCTTTACAGTCTTCCCACGAGAAAAGTCGTGATGTAATATTCTGTCTCCTGCTTCCCACGCGAAAACGCGTGTTGTACTTTTTTAATCTATAAGCATAGATTAACTTGCAGACTATCATGCCATGTAGTCACTTAGGGGTTAATGTCACTAAATAGCCGAAAAAACACACTGGCGCATGTGATGTGGTATCAGCCCGCCCCATAGAGAGCCATTAGTTTGGTGGTTGTTGTTGTTGTTGTTGTGCCATGTGGCTACAGAACAATGCTAAAGGAACTCACCGCTCTTCTCCTTCATGTTGCATGCATTGGGCGCGCGTGCGTGCGTGTGTGTGTGTGTTTGTGTGTCACGACGCTTTCTCTTTCTCTTTTCCCTCATCTGTGTGTGTGTGTGTGTGTGTGTGTGTGTGGTGTGTGTGTGTGTGTGGTGTGTGTGTGTGTGGAGGGGGGGGGGGGGCTCTGGGATCGTGTTTCTGTTCAGTCAAAAGCAAGCGAACCCAGATGATGGATAGGTCAGCTTTTTCATGCATGCTACCTTTAGATGGCGCCATCTCCCCACTGGAACATGTCAGAAAGTTTTCCTTTTTTTTTAACTGTAGCCAACCACCTGATCTTTAAAATGGTATAGGCATATGGGTATCTACTTGAAGCACAAAAAAGTTATATGAAAGATAAAACTTTAAAACCTGATTATTTCATAACTAGTCCTGGAGGAAACGCCAGTGTGAACAACGGGGCCCTTTGTACAATTTATATAAAAAAAAAAGAAAACATATTATCGAGTTGGGCTATTTTTTCCCTTAAAGTGGACACCTCAAGCTGTCTTTGGATATCATTGGCTTGCACAAATTCATAACAGAGGATTTTCTATAAATCATTTTGTTACTATTGAGCCCAATGGGAACAAGACTAGCTTTTTGCCTGATCAGTTAAGGAGTTAAAGATCATACTATTTTCCATACCATTCTCAGTTTCAGGACTTTTATTAGTCAAGTAAAGCATCAATAATAACATCAGTTGTTGTTGAAGTTGCAACAGACACACGCAGCATGCATAAAGCTAAAGGTCTGACTCAGGGAGTTTTCTGTTTTCAATGATGAAATGCTGTTGGTTTAGTGGTGACACAGCTGTAGTTAGTTAGTAGCAGTAGTAGTGTTTCACATCAGTTTAAATAGAAGCACTTTAATTTGAAATATCTTGGGTTGTTTTGCATGACGTTTGGTGGGGCAGACTGGGCATTTAGGGGGGCATTGCCCCCCCATGCCCATGCCTAGATCCGCCCCTGGTTGTCTAACTGAAGGACAATGATGTCTCACAGACACTGACCTCTATGACCTCTGCTCTGCCTTTTATTCTCTTTCTGCTGTTCAGACAGAACAACAATCTCTCTGTTTCTCTCCTACACTGTACTTCCCACACATATATGCGCGCGCACCACACACACACACACACACACACACACACACACACACACACAACACACACACACACACACACACACACACACACACACACACACACACACACACACACACACACACACACAGAGGCCAGGATGCCTTTCTGCCTTTCTCAACTGGGGGCAGGGGCGGATCTAGGTATGGGCCTAGATCCACCCCCAGTCTGCCCCACCAAACACGATGCCATGCAAAACAACCCAAGATATTTCAAATTAAAGTGCTTCTATTTAAAATGATGTGAAACCCTACTACTGCTACTAACTAACTACAGCTGTGTCACCACTAAACCAACAGCATTTCATCATTGAAAACAGAAAACTCTCTGAGTCAGACCTTTAGCTTTATGCATGCTGCGTGTCTGTTGCAACTTCAACAACAACTGATGTTATTATTGATGCTTTACTTGATTAATAAAAGTCCTGTAACTAAAAATGGCATGGGGGTGCAGCCACCCCCATGCCATTTTCTCCTCCATTTCCTACTGCAACCCCCCCCCCCCCCCCCCCCCCCCATAAATATACGCCTCTGATTGGGGGGGGCAAAATGGTACCAAAATGGTACCATTTTCGTTTAAAATTCACCCCAAACACGCACATTGAATAGATGTATTTTGGCATGGTATCTACAGTAGCCTATAACACAAAATCTATCTTCTATGTTACGTATCTCCTTTAGTTCTGTGACCCACACCACAAGATTTATATCTTGTACAGGACAACAATAACATCAGTTGTTGTTGAATTTGCATCATGCATAAAGCTAAAGGTCTGACTCAACCCCTGGACACAGTGCACTATGAACTGTGTCTTTTGGAGGCGGTTCATAGCTTCACTTTGATGCACAGCAGAGCCCTATAGAGACAGAGTTACGACACCACTGAGAGGAGACACAGCAGAGCCCTATAGAGACAGAGTTACGACACCACTGAGAGGAGACACACAGCACAGCAGAGCCTTATAGAGACAGAGTTACGACACCACTGAGAGGAGACACACAGCAGAGCCTTATAGAGACAGAGTTACGACACCACTGAGAGGAGACACACAGCAGAGCCTTATAGAGACAGAGTTACGACACCACTGAGAGGAGACACACAGCAGAGGCCTATAGAGACAGAGTTACGACACCACTGAGAGGAGACACACAGCACAGCAGAGCCTTATAGAGACAGAGTTACGACACCACTGAGAGGAGACACACAGCAGAGCCTTATAGAGACAGAGTTACGACACCACTGAGAGGAGACACACAGCAGAGTCTTATAGAGACAGAGTTACGACACCACTGAGAGGAGACACACAGCAGAGTCTTATAGAGACAGAGTTACGACACCACTGAGAGGAGACACACAGCAGAGTCTTATAGAGACAGAGTTACGACACCACTGAGAGGAGACACACAGCAGAGTCTTATAGAGACAGAGTTACGACACCACTGAGAGGAGACACACAGCAGAGCCTTATAGAGACAGAGTTATGACACCACTGAGAGGAGACACACAGCAGAGCCCTATAGAGACAGAGGGGGACCGGAGAAGTCGGCCCGCCGCGAACTCGGACCCTGAGTATAGACAGAGTTACGCTGTTGCAAACCCTGATCACTAAATGGGATCATTCCATCTCCTACATAGACTTCATATTATCTTTATTTTAGATTGTTTCGTAATACTTTAGGATATAGTAAAAACATCAGGCAATAGCCTGATGTTCATAAATCCCTTTATTTTACGTCATTTACTACAGCATACACATTAACAACCCAGCTTTGTCGGCTAGGTGGTGTGGAGAAGTCGGCTAGGTGGTGTGGAGAAGTCGCCCAGGGGGTGTGGAGAAGTCGCCCAGGGGGTGTGGAGAAGTCGGCCCATTAGACATGCATAGGCACCTTTATCACTGCATATCATAGACATGCATAGGCACCATTATCCATTATCAAGTCATGACAATAGACATGTATAGGCACCATTACTCTTTACCAGAGTAGAATAAATACATATTTCACTCTTTAATCAAGTCATGACAATAGACATGTCTTTAATCAAGTCATGACAATAGACATGTATAGGCACCATTATCACTGCATGTCAACCATTATCAAGACATATGCATGTCAATAATACTGGTTTACTCTCAACTAGAGTTGCATAATTACATGTTTTACTCTTTACCAGAGTTGAATAAATACATATTTCACTCTTTACCAGAGTTAAAGAAATTAGACAATAACACATATTTAAAACAGTTTGTGTTCTTCCAAACTGCAGCAGGTATAATGTTACATTATACTTAAACATTTACCAGGGTTGAATAAATACATATTTCACTCTTTACCAGAGTTAAAGAAATTAGACAATAACACATATTTAAAACATTTGGTGTGAACATACCCTCAGCAATTATCAGTCAATCACATCACTTTTGTTGGACCAGGGAAACAAAGCAGTCAAAACATTCACTAGATCAACATGACAATTAATCTTCTACATTCTGTTGTAGCCTTAAAAAGTGCACAATAATAAGGATAATGATATACAAGGGCCTAAAACAGCTGACACTAGCTCACTAAGTAACTAACTATTCCACAGACATGGGCCGACCTCTCACTCCCTCCCCGCCCGAGCTCTCCACAGCCGCGGCCCGACCTCTCCACAGCCGCGGCCCGACCTCTCCACAGCCGCGGCCCGAGCTCTCCACACGATTCGGGCCGACTCTCGTGCGACCGTTTTATTTTACAATGTTTTATAGCCTACTACTACTAGTAGGCCTACAGCCTAG
Organism: Benthosema pterotum; assembly: GCA_039105355.1. Taxonomy (NCBI): domain Eukaryota; kingdom Metazoa; phylum Chordata; class Actinopteri; order Myctophiformes; family Myctophidae; genus Benthosema; species Benthosema pterotum. The sequence goes on along the minus strand of CM076981.1, from coordinate 1,626,422 downwards.
ACATTAGA
>CM076981.1:1611414-1616414 GCA_039105355.1 Benthosema pterotum | reverse complement strand
GCCTGCCTGCCTGCCTGCCTGCCTGCCTGTCTGTCTGTCTGCCTGCCTGCCTGCCTGCCTGCCTGCCTGTCTGTCTGTCTGTCTGTCTGCCTGCCTGCCTGCCTGCCTGCCTGTCTGCCTGTCTGTCTGCCTGCCTGCCTGCCTGCCTGCCTGCCTGCCTGTCTGTCTGTCTGTCTGTCTGTCTGCCTGCCTGCCTGCCTGTCTGTCTGTCTGTGGCACAGGAAGTGAATTTCCCTTTCATTTTGTCCATAAAGTATCCATTCAGAGAGCTGTGAGCTACAGAAAGGAACAACAGCAGAGCAGTTGACAAAATCATGACAAAAAACACATTGTTGTTTTTGGGAAGGAAAAAAGAAACAAGGTTTACACAAACAGCAAATTGTTTTGTTGTTTTCTCTTCTTTGGGGGGGGGGGGGGGTGAGAACCTCTATATTCTGAATTCTGGGTTTTTAGTGTCTCAAATCTAAAATCCATACTACTATAATTAACACATCGACTGCAGGCGCATCTTCGTTGTTTTCTCCCCATTGCCACGGCTCAAGCCAGTGAAATCGGTAGTTCCGGGTCAAAAATCAGGGAGTGACGTCTAGCCTAGTTGATTTACCCGTGCGCAAACGACAACCAGCCCTGGAATCCGAGGAGAGGCTTTTGAATGCATTGGATTGAATGGGTGCGAATGGGACAAACAAAACAAGTTGTCGCGACAATTCTGTTCCAAATGAAAGTCAGCAACGGGATCATTATCAGACGATGCGCTCGGACTAATAGTTGGATTAAAGAATGAAATCTACATTTCGTCGTGTGATACGAGCCGTCGTCGTGACCGGCGTGCGTAATCTAACAGGAAATCAACGAGGACCGCGAGGTTGGCAGGAAAACAGTTAAACGGATCCTGCATAATGAGATAATATGGATAATACATTATACTTGCCCTCTATGACTAGAATTGAACATTTAAAACACATACAATAAACTCCTTAGTTTAAAAATAGTTAATGTTTTTATCCCATGGTGGCCGCCATTTTATTAGCCTGTCACATGACCTGTCACTGTGATGACATCACAGTAGATCTGTTGTATAGAACATAGTATGGAACGTTAGATGATATACAGGATTAAAACGTTTAAAACAGTTCTGTTTGTAATGACAATGGTGATTGGCGACCCCGCTGGTGAAATAAAGCAAGTGAAAAATGTAAAATGAACCATAGGAAGAGGAAAATGTATAGTTGTTTACATTCCATTCCATTCACTTCTACTGCGGAGCAATGCAATGTGACGTCATCACAGTGACAGGTCATGTGACAGGCTAATAAAATGGCGGCCACCATGGGATAAAAACATTAACTATTTTTAAACTAAGGAGTTTATTGTATGTGTTTTAAATGTTCAATTCTAGTCATAGAGGGCAAGTATAATGTATTATCCATATTTATCTCATTATGCAGGGATCCTTTTAAGGAGTCTGTCTGAATGAATGCCTGAAAGAAGCGTAACTCATCACTGGCTGCACCAATCGCAATATGATTTTTCACACAGTTAATGACCGCAACATTAGGAAGAGACTGACGAAGCCCTTTTTTCAAAATAACAAATTGTTGATTAATAATGAATTTATTGGTGCATTCAATTTCCCCATTCAATTAACATTGGCAATTCCCTTTCGGCCACAGGGGGCAATTCAAATAGCAAAACACACGCGCGCGCGCGCACACACACACACACACACACACACACACCACACACACACACACACACACACACACACACACACACACACACACACAACACACTTTATGACTGGCCATTGCAGTGTCTGTGCATTGAAGCAATCCTTCATCAAAATACTTGCATCTTTGTGGTGTTCATACAGGTATATTCACAACGGGTAAGTGTCAATCAGCTGATGACACCCACAGATGTGTGTGTGTGTGTGGGGGGGGGGGGGGGGGGGGGGGGGGGGTGGACAGCACAATGGAAGGGATGAGTGACCCCCCCCCCCCCCCCCACCACACACACACACACACACACACAGAGAACACTCTGAGAGGTCAGAGGTCAGTGGTAGCCCCTGACGACTTCTGGAAGGTGGGGGGGGGGGGGGGGGGCAGGGGCGGATTTAGGAATAAGCATGGGGGGGGGGGCAATGCCCCCCTAAATGCCCAGTTTGCCCCACCCAAACATGATGGCATGCAAAACAACCCAAGATATTTCTGTGCTTATATTTAAGTATTTGAAACACTGCTGAAAATGGTATGGGGGCGGCTTCATCGCCGTGGCGTGAAGCGAAACGGGCGGATGAAGCCAACCCTTACCATTTTCTTCTGCCCCCCCCCCCCCCCCCCCCCCCAATTGGGAATTTTTACATCCGCCCTGGGGGGGGGGGGGGGGGTAGGTTAGTGTTGTTGGCATCTTCACACAGGGCAGCTGCAGAGACACAGTAATTGGCTGAGTAGGTTTCAGGGTCAACAGTCTGAGAGCTCAGAACACCAAGAACAAACACTGTTGATCCTTAAAGAAGGGGTGCCGTGATTTTTGTATTTTTTCCAGTTTTGTACATGTTTAACTTTGTGTCCTGAACGCGTTTTGGTGTTTCATCTGTTGAAATAGCAGATCTATCTAGCTCATATCGACGCACCGCCGAGTGGCGCGATATGAGCTTGTAGTTCTGCTATTTTTGAAAAAATTGTGAAAATGTGCTGCAAATCTCTGAATACATTATTTTGGAAGCAAACATTTTTAACGCAAGTTTTGCTTCTGGGGGATTCCTAGAACAACATGTTTTCAGGTGGGGGGTCTGCAGCCAAATATGGATAATTCTGGGGGTCCTTGGCATGAAAAATGTTAAGCATCACTGACACAGGAACATAGATTTTTCAGAGAAACTAGAATCTGTCAGAATCTAGCATCAGAAACTAGAATCTAGCATCAGAAACTAGAATCTGTCAGAATCTAGCATCAGAAACTAGAAACTAGTCACAAACTAGAATTTACTGTCAGAAAGTTACAATCAGGTGTCAAATAGAATATATTCTTAGATTTCATTTTTCACAATTTTTCAAAAATAGCAGAGAACAACAATGTCGCGCCACTCGGTGGCGCGACATGAGCTTGTTGATCTGCTATTTTTCAACAGATAAAACACCAAAACGCGTTTAGGACACAAAGGGTTAAAGAAGGGGTGCCGTGATTTTTGTATTTTTTCCAGTTTTGTACATGTTTAAGAGGTGACAGTATGTAATAGACCCCTAGGTGTTTTTATGTGCAATGATGTCTCCCTTTGTATTTACGGTTTCGTCCTGGGGGTTGAACTTTCCAGTTAAACGTGCCAATGAAAAAAAACTTCAATATAGTGACATCACGTGCTCAGCCCTCCCCTAACTCCCCCCTTTATCATGTAACTAAAGCTGTGGGTGTGGCTTCAGTTCAGGTGGATCTCCACCCATCACCACCCACCAGGCAAACCAGGCATACTTAATGAACTGGTAGGGTGGAATCATAAAAATGACAGTTTAACAAACACTGTACACTTTTAAAAAAAAATCTTTCTTTTCATATAACATTAATACCTGATGATCATGTTTTAGGGTAGAAAAATCATGGCACTCCATCTTTAAACTCTGATCACAGCAAAGACAAGATAGCATTTAAATTAAACCACCAGATGAAATAAAGTGACTGAGATTCACTGCATAACAACAGGCACAGACAGACCTCCGAAAAAAGTGGGAGGTCATTATTTGCCACAGTTGCGCTGTGGTATTCTGCCTCTGTATATTGAAACGGGACGTTATAGGGGTTATAGCCGAAAGAGGACAGAATCTGTCAATTACTGTGACCTGAACGAGGTGGAAAATGAAATTCATTTATATTTTATTCTGTCCATTATACAACGACCTGAGAACTATACTATTTGATAAAATACACACCGATGATGTAGACTAGTGCAGTGTGTGAGAACAGTACAGTAGTAATAGAGTTTCTCTTAACAACAATATTTTTGCCTTCTCAGAGTACCTCTATAAGGCATGGGACAGGAGACGCAGGATAACATTCAACTAAAATCAAGGACAGAGTAACCTTTTTTTCTAAATAGTTGTCAAATGTGCTCACTGTTGTTGTTGTCGGCTGACTGCATGTAAGACTCTTTACTTTTCATTTTGTGTTGTTTTTTTTATATTTGTTTAATTTATGAATTGCTGTGTCGGATAATCCCATGTGGGATGGGGCAAGAAATTGTCACACGTCGTCTTCTGAGCGCAAAAAACACGTCCTGTTGAAAATGAACTAGTGAAGACAGACTATGCACCCACCGCACACACAATGCAATGGAATGCAATGGGCTCTGTTTCTAAAATGTCTACTGTTGTCTATTGTACCAAGACATCAGAGACACATACGTCCACTGTACCAAGACATCAGAGACACATACTGTCCACTGTACAAGACATCAGAGACACATACTGTCCACTGTACCAAGACATATCAGAGACATACTGTCACCTCTGTACCAAGACATCAGAGACACATACTGTCCACTGTACCAAGACATCAGAGACACATACTGTCCACATGTACCGAGACATCAGAGACACATACTGTCCACTGTACCAAGATCAGAGACACATACTGTCCACTGTACCGAGACATCAGAGACACACTTACTGTCCACTATACCGAGACATCAGAGACACATACTGTCCACTGTACCAAGACATCAGAGACACATACTGTCCACTGTACCAAAAACATCAGAGACACATACTGTCCACTATAACAAAGACATCAGAGACTCATACTGTCCACTGTACCAAGACATATCAGAGACACATACTGTCCACTGTACCAAGACATCAGAGACACATACTGTCCACTGTACCAAGACATCAGAGACACATACTGTCCACTGTACCAAGACATCAGAGACACATACTGTCCACTACACCAAGACATCAGAGACACATACTGTCCACTGTACCAAGACATCAGAGACACATGCT
>CM076981.1:1551414-1608914 GCA_039105355.1 Benthosema pterotum | reverse complement strand
TGCACGCCACACACACACACACACTGTACATGCACGCCACACACAACACACTGTACATGCACGCCACACACACACACACTGTACACATGCACGCACACACACACACACACACACACACATGCACATGCACGCCACATGCATGTACAGAGAGAGATAGCATGTACAAGTAAACCTTCCAATTCTCCCCCTCTAGTTTTCATTATTTCAAGTGCGTTATTCTTAAACACTATAACAGTCAGTAACACCATCACCATCACTACTATTTCAAAGCTTAAACTTTCTAGGGGTCTTGAAATGGATTTTCACTAATGGATCACATTTTGATGTGTAGATCTTGTTGAGCTGGTTATTTTGAAAGTAGCTCTCAAGTCAAAAAAGTGTGGTCAGCCCTGGTGTAGACACAGCTCTGGTTTGATGTCTTCTGCACAAACCAGGGCTTGACACTAACACTTGCCCGCTTGCCGGGGCAAGTAAAAATATGGTGGGGCAAGTGAAGACTGCTACCTGGTTGCCCAATCGGGCAAGTGTGCAACTTAGTGCACTATAACACAACACAAGATAAATTTGTCTTGAAGGCAGTCATTGCACTCTGCCTCTGTGTCTTTCTCTGCTTTCTAGATATCCACAATTCCAGGCTGGATTTGGGAAACAAAACAGGCAAATTAACATACAGATCAAAATGACCATTAATCTTCTACAGTGTAGACCTGGGCTAATTAAGGTCATGAATTTTAACTCTTGAGAGTGTAAAAATGAAACCAAATGGACCCACAAGGGTCCATTTGGTTTCATTTTTACATTCTCAAGAGTTACATCTGGTTAACCAACTTAACTGGGGACCACCTGGAACCTGGGGGGCAAGTGACCATGACCTGAGGGCAAGTAGAACCTGACTTGTACTTGCCCGATGGGCAAGTGCCTCGGAGACCTTAGTGTCAACCCCTGCAAACCATCTAAAACTCTCCATTAACACAAAACACAGCTTCCCTGGCTATCTGACGGTGCAGATCGCCATTAACATTCAAATATGCCCCGTTTTTGACAGGCTGAACCATTATTATAAGCATTATAATTAATATCAAACCAGATTGCTCTTTTCTTTTTCTGTTTTTGTTTGGGGCTCGGCTATACCTGACTATATTCAGTCTGTGACACATGCACACCATGGGGGTTGACACTAAGGTCTCCAAGGCACTTAGCCAACTAGAAAGTGCAAGTCAGGTTGTACTTGCCCTCAGGTTATGGTCAATTGCCCCCCCGAAATATATCGTACATTTTGCTTTTAAGTTTACCCTCTACTTGGGTGCTTTAAAACATTTACTTTTGCAGTCGAATACTGTCTTAAGTCACAATCAGCTACAGTAAATATCCAACTTGTAAATCAGTGGTTACCACAGTGGTCACAGACTCAGGGGTCTGTGACCCCAGCAAAATGATAGTTTGGAGCTAAATGGACCTGGGAGAGATATATCTAAAAAAAAAAAACAGGGAACGACTCAGAGGCAGAGCGCAATGAATGACCATCTTCAAGACAAATATCTTGTATTGTGTTATAGCGCACTACGTGGTACACTTGCCCGACCGGGCAACCAGGTAGCAGTCTTCACTTGCCTTTCTTTTTTTTACTTGCCCCTGGTAAGCGGGCAAGTGTTAGTGTCAAGCTCTGCATACTATAGTTAACCTATAGACCACATTATAACGTCTATAACAGGGGTGGGCAATTATTTTTCACAAGGGGCCAAATGAGATCCATAAAATATTATGGAAGACCAAGACTAAAGGCTGAACTAAAGTCTGAGTAATATTAATTTAATTTCAAGATAAAGGTAAGAGTAAGACCAACCATTTTGACACCAGGGACCGCTATTTATTCAGTATTTGAGCCAAGGACCACCATTTGATGACATTTTAGCCCACAGATCCCAAAACTTTCTTCTAGATTTCTTTTGTTTTTGTCCACAATTCCAGGCTGGATTTGGGAAACAAAACAGGATAACAAAAAAATGACCATTCTCTTACATTCTCTGATTGAATGTGTAGACTTTGGGCTAATTCACATGATGAATATTTTAACTCTTGAGAGTGTAAAAATGAAACCAAATGGACCCGCAAGGGTCCATTTGGTTTCATTTTTACACTCTCAAAGAGTTACATCTGGTTAACCAACTCTCCATATCTAACTTGGAACTCTCTCAAGGACCACTGGTGGTCCCCGGGCCGGTCAGAGTCAGCCAAAGGGCCGCATTTGGCCCCCGGGCCGCATAATGCCCAGTAGGGCATTAACCAAACACGTTTTTTTTGCTAGTCGAATCGAATACTTTGGTAGTCGAATAATTGTCGACTAGTCTATAGTGATATATATATTTGTTTTTTAGCCAATAAAATGTGTGATTCTGGACTTCCCATTGCTAATTTTTCATGTCATACTGTAACTGAGTTACAGTAGTGTAATAGGCATGTATTTTTTCAATCAACCTACAATCACTACCAACACCACAGCACACATCCACAATGCCTGCTGCAGAAAATTGAAAAATATATATCAAAAATTATTTTTTACCGAATAACGAATAGTGAATTAATAGTCGAATAGTGTTTTGCTAGTCGAATAATCGACTAGTCGAAGATTTAGTTAATGCCCTAATGCCCAGGTATGCTCTAGACCATACCTGGGCATTATACGGCCCGGGTGCCAAATGCGGCCCTTTGGCTGACTCTGACCGGCCTGTGAAAGGGTTTTAAACCAGTGGTCCTTGAGAGAGTTCCAGTCAAATATGGGAAGTTGGTTAAGTATATGTAACTCTTTGAGAGTGTAAAAATGAAACCAAATTGGTTTCATTTTTACACTCTCAAGAGTTAAAATATTCACCATCTTAATCGACACAACTAGAGAATGTACTGCAGAAGATTAATGGTCATTTTGATCTGTATGTTTGCCTGTTTGGGATCCCAAATCTAGCCTGCAATTGTGGACAAAAGCAAAATATTTTTTAGGTCTGGGGTCTGTGGGGCTAAAATGACATCAAATGGTGGTCCTCCATGGCTCAAATACTAATAAATAGAGGACCCTGATGTCAAAATGGTTGGTCTTACTCCTACCTTTATCTTGAAATTAAATTAATATACGCATACTGTAGTTCAGCCTTTAGTCTTGGCCCTCCACAATATTTCATGTATCCCATGTGGCCCCTTGGGAAAAAATAATTGCCCACCCATGCTATAGACCAAATGGACAACACACACGTAGTTCTCAGCGACAGAAAGTGGTCCCTGTAAGCTTGGTGTTGTGTTTCCTTGGCCTGGGGGTCCCTCATGCTCCACAGTAAGAACAATGTCTTCACCAAGAACCTGCTCCTGTTATTTAATATGATCCCTGCTCAGGGGCGGATCTAGGCATGGGCATGGGGGGGGCAATGCCCCCCTAAATACCCAGTCTGCCCCACCAAACATGATGTCATGCAAAACAACCCACATTTCCAATTAAAGTGCTTCTATTTAAAATGATTTGATGATTTGTGTCACCACTAAACCAACAGCATTTCATCATTGAAAACAGAAAACTCTCTGAGTCAGACCTTTAGCTTTATGCATGCTGCGTGTCTGTTGCAACTTCAACAACAACTGATGTTATTATTGATGCTTTACTTGACTAATAAAAGTCCTGGAACTGAAAATGGTATGGGTGCGGCTTCATCGCCCGTGGCGCGAAGCGGCAGGGGCGATGAAGCCGCCCCCATACCATTTTCTCTTGCCCAAGTTGCCCCCCAATTGGTAAATGTTACATTCGCCCCTGATGCTAACAGTGGCTGAAGACCCAGCTAAAATAAGGTAAATAATACTGTGTATACAGTATATTATTTACATGTATGGATCCATTAAATTGCATAAACTGTTTGTATTTTTATATTACTGTGGACTAAATGTTTATCAAACTGGAGCTTCACTGATATGGAAAATGATTGAGAGAAGTTCTGTCCTTTTACTGTCGGAATCTGATGTATGTACAAGAAGAAATACGTACAGAGTGTGCACGCACGCACACGCACGCACGCGCACACGCACGCACACACGCACACAGAGAAAAGAAAAGGCTGTAGATTAGACTAGATGTTATCATCAACAACATTAATTGAAAACAAGTCTTTCCTCCTCCATTATAATCAGTCATTTCTTCATCAGAAATCATTCAGCAAAACAACAAAAGCCTGATATTAATAATAATATGAAGAGACATCATGATAATAACTAAACACAATGAGAGCAAAACAACAGGACTATATAAAGATACACTACGCTAAGCCAGGGGCGGATCTAGTAGGCATGGGGGGGCAATGCCCCCCTAAATGCCCAGTCTGCCCCACCAAACATGATGCCATGCAAAACAACCCAAGATATTTCAAATTAAAGTGCTTCTATTTAAAATGATGTGAAACACTACTACTGCTACTAACTAACTACAGCTGTGTCACCACTAAACCAACAGCATTTCATCATTGAAAACAGAAAACTCTCTGAGTCAGACCTTTAGCTTTATGCATGCTGCGTGTCTGTTGCAACTTCAACAACAACTGATGTTATTATTGATGCTTTACTTGATTAATAAAAGTCCTGGAACTGAAAATGGTATGGGTGCGGATTCATCGCCCGTGGCACGAAGCGACAGGGGCGATGAAGCCACTCATACCATTTTCTCCTGCCCACCCATTTGGGAAATGTTACATCCGCCCCTGTCGAGGCCACCGTCAACAGTGTACTGTAATTTGTGATACCCGCTACAGGATGGGTTTTCAACCAGTGGTCCCTGAGAGGGTTCCAGGTGGTCCCCAGGCTAAATGATAGAAAGTTGGTTAACCATTAGGGGATGGTGAGACATATCGGCCACACAGATATTATTGGCAGATAAAGTTCTTTAAAATTCAATATCGGAAAATATCGCTATCGGGAAAAATATGATAAAAATATAACTATTTTAGTTTCTTTGAGAAATCGGTAAAACACAATTTAGAGAGAAGTATAGAGCTAACCAATCAGAAGAAAATATAGAGGGAACCTTCCTCCAATCACAATGGAGTGGAGGCGGGACTTGGTGTATGTGCTGTTGGTCAGCTGGGGGGGGGTCCAAATCACCCAAATCACTGAATGCTCCCATTATTATTAGGGCTGGGAATCGATCCGAATTCCCTAGATCGATTCGATTTCGATTCACAAGGTCACGATCCGATTCGATCCACGATTCGATATCGATCTATTTACAGACAGAATGGAAATAAATACTGTCCAATAGACAAGACGGCCCCATGTGTTGGTGATTGTATCTGTGTATGTGTAAGAGGGACACAGAGAGAGAAGAGTCAAGTATCAAGTATTTATTTTAGTAAAAAATACAAGTATTATGGCCTTGTATACAAGCATTTTGCCTTCTTAGGTTTCGATTTCGTTTTGCCGGCACTCGCTTTCTATATTGCGCCTCTGCGTAAAAGAAAATAGTGCCAGTCGCCTGGAGGAAGATTGATCCACACATTTTTGGATCGATATCGTGTTTTTTGAGTGTGAATCGATATTGGATCGTGGATCAATTTTTTGAACACGGCCCTAATTATTATGTTTTGTCCAGCACACAAGCCTGCATATATCGGTATCAGGCGATATCGGTTGATATCGGTACCGTGAATTAAGAGTTGGACAATATCTGGATATTGGATATCGGTAAAAAAGTCGATATCGGACATCTCCATATGTGACTCTTTGAGAGCGTAAACATGAAACCAAATGGACCCTTGCCTTGCGGGTCCATTTGGTTTCATGTTTACACTCTCAAGAGTTAAAATATTCATCATGTGAATTATCCCAAGTCTACACAACTAGAGAATGTAGAAGATTAATGGTCATTTTGATCTGTATGTTGGACTGTTTGGTTTCCCCAAATCCAGCCTGGAATTGTGGACAAAACCTAAAGATTCCATCAAATGGTGGTCCTCCGTGGCCAAATGCTGAATAAATAGTGGGCCCTGGTATCAAAAACGATGCAACACATTGAGCTACAGGCCCCTGCCCCCTCTCTCTGACACTCTGTGCACGTCCCTGGACGACATGACAAAAAGCACTGATATACAAGATGACAACAGCAGCGACGACAACGGCCTGGTGTTTAATAATACAACCTTTATGATCTGTGTGGATCTATATTTAACCAGAAAAACATCCTAAAAGATCACATCTGTACCTCTGCTGCTGTAATGTCGCATCATCATCATCATCATCACCAAGCCACCATGAGACGCCATTCAGATTACAATCCATATCTGTGTGTGTGTGTGTGTGTGTGTGTGTGTGTGTGTGTGTGTGTGTGTGTGTGTGTGTGTGTGTGTGTGTGTGTGTGTGTGTGTGTGTGTGTGTGTCACTAGCACGTATATTACAGTCCCCCACATACATACATACATACACACACGCTACAATGCTACTACACTATACCACGCGCGCGCGCGCGCGCGCGCGCACACACACACACACACACACACACACACACACACACACACACACACACACACACACACACACACCTCCGTGGTGGTTACCGTGCCACTGCTCCTCTCCTCCCCGCCTCCAGCAGCCTCCAGGCCGGACACAGAGCGTCGTGTCCTCCGCTGGTCGTCTCCGCTCCGAGGAGACTGTCCATACAGTGGATACTGTTACGATAACACGATACAATGTTACAATGTTACAATACAATGTACTACTGCTGGTTACATGTTGTTACATGTCGCTGCAGTGTGTGTGTGTGTGTGTATGTGTGTGTGCGCTGCCACGCAGCGACGCAACACGGTAGACAGACAGACAGAGAGACACGCACGCACACGCACACACACGCACCAGAGCCGTGGTAGGTAGAGTATAGACAGAGGCGTTGCGACAACTCCGTTCACTTCATGGGGCCAGTTCAATGGTGAACACATGTCCCTCTGTTCAATGGTGAACCCATCTCTGTCCCTCTCTGCGTGGTGGGACCCATCCTATCAGAGAGCTCAGTTTCTGACCCCTAGATGTCGCCTCTCGGGTCAGACCCGGGTCTTACGGTCCCATGGGCCGAGGGGACGCTCGAGCCACCGCCGCACCGTGATTGGCTGGCTGGCTGGTTGGTTGGTTGGTGATTGCCAGAGCCGTCTAGTGTCAGAGTGACGACATTTAAGGGTCAGGAATTGAGCTGCTGTTCGTGCAGCCTGAATTGGGACAACATTGGAAACACAGCATTGGTTTTCAACCAGTGGTCCTTGAGAGGAGGGTTCCAGGTGGTCCCCAGGCTAAATGATGGAAAGTTGGTTAAGATGTCACTCTTTGAGAGCGTGAAACATGAAACCAAATGGACCCTTGCGGGTCCATTTGGTTTCACGTTTACACTCTCAAGAGTTAAAATATTCATCATGTGAATTATCCCAAGTCTACACAACTAGAGAATGTAGAAGATTAATGGTCATTTTGATCTGTATGTTGGACTGTTTGGTTTTGCCCAAATCCAGCCTGGAATTGTGGACAAAAGCAAAATAAACCTTAAGTCTTGGGTTCTGTGGGGCTAAAACGTCATCAAATGGTGGTCTGACTCCGTGATTCAAATTGTGAATAAATAGTGGTCCCTGGTGTCAAAAAGGTTCCAAAACCACTGATCTAAATGAAAGGTATTTAAGATGATTAAAGCTGAGGCTCTTTCAGATCTAGGACTCAGTGAGTCTATGTGCCAGAGTCTCCATGGGACTGACCCCATGAAGTGAACGGAGTTGGCGCAACTCTGTCTAAACTCTATGGCTCTGGCCGACAGCACCGCCACGCGATTGGTCGACTGGCTCTGGATGGCGTTTGATTGCTGGTGGTGGTTGTCATGGCAACAGAGAGAGAGAGAGAGAGAGAGAGAGAGAGAGAGAGAGAGAGAGAGAGAGAGAGAGAGAGAGAGAGAGAGAGAGAGAGAGAGAGAGAGAGAGAGAGAGAGAGAGAGAGAGAGAGAGGGGGGGGGAGAGAGAGAGTCATATTTTGCAGAGGCTACAGAGAATGGAATGGTGAGAATGGTTTTGAAGGATTCACGGGATTCTTAGGCCATGACATGTCTTGATATTTTGGTAGTATGGAAGCAAAAATTAATTTAGTCCCTTGAAAATGTCATGGGTGCGGTTTCATTGCCTGTGGTTTCATCGCCCCAGTGTTTTACATTTTGAAATATCTTGGGTTGTTTTGCATGCCATGATGTTTGGTGGGGCAGACTGGGCATTTGGGGGGCATTGCCCCCCCATGCCCAGGCCTAGATCCGCCCCTGGGCTATAGTGACACTGCATGTGCTTTAAAATAATCACTATAATAACAGTGATTTCCATAATGTAGGACTACTGTACGGTCCTAGTGCACCACCTAGTGGACTCATTTCATTACTACAGTTTATAATGTATTAAACGTGCTAATGTAGGATGATACTGCAAGTGCTATGAGCTGAGATGGAGTCTGAAGAGGTGTGTTTTCAGACTGTGGTGGAAGATAGGGAGTGAGTCTGTGGTTCTGACTGCAGTGGGAAGTTCATTCCATAGTTTAGATAGGGAGTGAGTCTGTGGTTCTGACTGCAGTGGGAAGTTCATTCCATAGTTTAGATAGGGAGTGAGTCTGTGGTTCTGACTGCAGTGGGAAGTTCATTCCATAGTTTAGATAGGGAGTGAGTCTGTGGTTCTGACTGCAGTGGGAAGTTCATTCCATAGTTTAGATAGGGAGTGAGTCTGCGGTTCTGACTGCAGTGGGAAGTTCATTCCATAGTTTAGATAGGGAGTGAGTCTGTGGTTCTGACTGCAGTGGGAAGTTCATTCCATAGTTTAGATAGGGAGTGAGTCTGTGGTTCTGACTGCAGTGGGAAGTTCATTCCATAGTTTAGATAGGGAGTGAGTCTGTGGTTCTGACTGCAGTGGGAAGTTCATTCCATAGTTTAGATAGGGAGTGAGTCTGTGGTTCTTAATTAAGCGGTGCTAGTTCAGATGATGAATATTTTAACTCTTGAGAGTGTAAAAATGAAATCAAATGGACCCTTGTGGGTCCATTTGATTTCTAGCTCAAGAGTTACATCTGGTTAACCAACTTTCCATCATTTAGCTTTCCATCATTTAGCCTGGGGACCACCTGGAACTTTCTCATATTCACCATAGTGCCAACCCCTTACCCCTGTGTCTGATCACTGGTTAGACTGGTATATTCACCATAGTGTCAACCCCTTACCCCTGTGTCTGATCGCTGGTTAGACTGGTATATTCACCATAGTGTCAACCCCTTACCCCTGTGTCTGATCACTGGTTAGACTGGTATATTCACCATAGTGTCAACCCCTTACCCCTGTGTCTGATCGCTGGTTAGACTGGTATATTCACCATAGTGTCAACCCCTTACCTCTGTGTCTGATCACTGGTTAGACTGGTATATTCACCATAGTGTCAACCCCTTACCCCTGTGTCTGATCACTGGTTAGACTGGTATATTCACCATAGTGTCAACCCCTTACCCCTGTGTCTGATCACTGGTTAGACTGGTATATTCACCATAGTGTCAACCCCTTACCCCTGTGTCTGATCACTGGTTAGACTGGATATTCACCATAGTGTCAACCCCTTACCTCTGTGTCTGATCACTGGTTAGACTGGTATATTCACCATAGTGTCAACCCCTTACCCCTGTGTCTGATCGCTGGTTAGACTGGTATATTCACCATAGTGTCAACCCCTTACCCCTGTGTCTGATCGCTGGTTAGACTGGTATATTCACCATAGTGTCAACCCCTTACCCCTGTGTCTGATCACTGGTTAGACTGGTATATTCACCATAGTGTCAACCCCTTACCCCTGTGTCTGATCACTGGTTAGACTGGTATATTCACCATAGTGTCAACCCCTTACCCCTGTGTCTGATCGCTGGTTAGACTGGTATATTCACCATAGTGTCAACCCCTTACCCCTGTGTCTGATCACTGGTTAGACTGGTATATTCACCATAGTGTCAACCCCTTACCCCTGTGCTTGCCCCGATAATGACAACATGGCCGATACTGATACTTTTCAGACACATTATTTGCAGATACTGATATGAACCAACAAAAGGCCGATCTGATATGCTTTCCAACAGCGACACAGTGTCCCTACAAAAAGCCCAAAACTCATGTGGTTGTGATTTTTCACATAAAATGTTCCTGGATGCAGATTTTCAAAAGCAGCAAAATTATTGCCAAGACGTAGCACACCTGTGTGTGTGTGTGTGTGTGTGTGTGTGTGTGTGTGTGTGTGTGTGTGTGTGTGTGTGTGTGTGTGTGTGTGTGTGTGTGTGTGTGTGTGTGTGTGTGTGTGTGTGTGTTCTGTATCAGCCTGTAGAAATACCTGAGTCCATACTGTGGTTTTATTATATTATGGTCTGATTTCAACACATTCAGTCACTCAGACGTTCTTTTGTTTCTTTTGTTTCTTTTGTGTTATCAGGAAGCAAAAGGTCACAAAGGTCATCCTCTGTGTGTCACATTCTTTGTATTTATCTAAAGGAGTATTTCACTTTCAAAATAAAACTTTTGGTCATTTTATGGTCGGTCTCCTCAGTCTCATGTGAACACAGCAGACAGTTTATAAGTTACTACATTCAAGAGTGGCGTGCGTGTGTGCGTGCGTGTGTGTGTGCGTGTGTGTGTGTGTGTGTGTGTGTGCGTGCGTGCGTGCATGCGTGCGTGCGTGCGTGCGTGTGTGTGTGCGTGCGTGCGTGCGTGCGTGCGTGCGTGTGTGTGTGTGTGTGTGTGTGTGTGTGTGTGTGTTGGGGGGAGGGGCCCCTGTGAGAGGAGGGTTTAACTGGACTATTTAAACCACAGTCACATTACAGCAGATAAACAAGCTCCTACATGGTGGTATATATATTTATGATTATGATTTTATAATATTCTTTAGCGGTGAACGTTATGAAGACAAATCTTTGAACATTTTCTGGAGTAGTACTTTAGAAGGCAGTAGTAGAAGTAGAGGTAGTAGAATGAGGCAAGATAGAACTAGAAGTAGTAGAATGAGGCAGGATAGAACTAGTAGTAGTAGAATGAGGCAGTAGTAGAACTAGTAGTAGTAGAATGAGGCAGGATAGAACTAGTAGTAGTAGAATGAGGCAGTATAGTAGACTGATCTCTGAATGCTTTAATGAAGTCAGAGAGAGAGAAGATGAAATCATTCCATCTGTCCTGACATTCAGGTGAGTTCTGTCTAAACCTCTTCATCCTTGTTGTTCTGCTGTTGCATTTGTAGATCTGACCACGTTGTGTGGTTCTGTGTGGTTCTGGTTCCTGTGTGGTTCTGGTTCCTGTGTGGTTCCTGTGTGGTTGTCAGGCAATGAGAACTGAATTCCATAGTTGGTTGATGCTAGAGGTCACCTATGGACTCAGTTCTTTCTGCCAGACCAGCTGTGATCTACAATCCTGATACTCTACAGAGAACCTACCTATGGGGGTTGAGAGGGTCAACGCCCCCCTAAATACCCAGTCTGCCCCACCAAACATGATGGCATGCAAAACAACCCAAAGATATTTCAAATTAAAGTGCTTCTATATTTAAACTGATGTGAAACACTACTACTGCTACTAACTAACTACAGCTGTGTCACCACTAAACCAACAGCATTTCATCATTGAAAACAGAAAACTCTCTGAGTCAGACCTTTAGCTTTATGCATGCTGCGTGTCTGTTGCAACTTCAACAACAACTGATGTTATTATTGATGCTTTACTTGACTAATAAAAGTCCTGTAACTGAAAATGGTATGGGTGGGACTTCAATGGTATGGGTGCGATGAAGTCGCACTCATACAATTTTCTCCTATGCCCCATCCATATTGGGAAATGTTACATCCGCCCCTGTACTGGACAGAGAACCACAGTGCAAACAAGCCTATACCTATAGCAGCAGACAGAATAGCCCCAAATGGGCATAAACATTTTGCTTCATTTTGCTGTGGGGCAAATAGGGCAGTAGGAGATGAATGACTGCACCATGCAGCCTGGAAACACTGTGACTTCCATGTGATTTACATATAGAATATATTCAGGGGAGGATTATTCTACAGGCCTGTTGAGCACAGGCCCAGGGCCTTGAGCCTTGTGTGTGTGAGAGAGTTTTGATGACTGGTTTTCAACCTTTTTGACACCAGGGCCCACTATTTACTTAATTGGCATTTGAGCCACAGAGGACCACTATTTGATGACAATTTAGCCCCACAGCCCCCAGAACTAAAGCTTTATTTCGCTTTTGTCCACAATTCCAGGCTGGATTTGAGGAAACCAAACAGTCCAACATACAGATCAAAATGACCATTAATCTTCTACATTCTCTAGTTGTGTAAACTTGGGATAATTCACATGATGAATATTTTAACATGAGTTTAAGATGATTAAACATGATCATGTTTAGTACGCTCTCAAAGAGTTACACCTGGTTAACCAGCTCTTCATCATTTAGCCTGGGGACCCCCTGGAACTCTCTCAAGGACCCCAGACCACTGGTTGAAAACCACTGATATTGCCTTTCACTGGGTGAAAGGCAATATCACACAAAAAGCAGTGATTAACAGTGACACACACAGTTACATGTCATCTGTCAGTTTGCATGTATTTGGCCTATAGTTATTGTGTCTGTTTATTATCTTTAAGCAATCCCTTGCTGCAGGTGAATATCACAGGCCAGCAGTGTGTCAAAAATGTTATATGTGTCGTTTTGTGGTACAGTTCCTACAAAACAATCTAAAATAAAATAAATAGAGGGGTTTATCATTTTTAAAGCTGGGAAGATGTTTAAGCTGTATAACGACTATTACTACAAAATGACCTAAAATATAGATAAATAAGTCTATGTTTATGCTGTAGTATTACTACAAAATGACCTAAAATATAGATAAATAAGTCTATGTTTATGCTGTACTACAGTCTGGCACAGCATCCAGTATCTCCCTTACCTCAGGGGTCAGCAACCTGCGGCTCAGGAGCTGCATGCGGCTCCAGAACACAGCCCTAGTGGCTCAGTAGCATTATATATTATTGTATGTTATAATATATATAATTATATGTTATATTATTATATGTTATAAACATTTCAGTCACCCAAAACGCGTTGCGCTGTCTGACAGTTGCCAGTTAAAGTAGCACTTGGCCATGTCAAAAAAGCCCAGCAGTTATCAGAGGTGGAGCTTTCAATCTGAACCACCCATTTTCAAAGGTTTACTCAGTTTACTATGTCATTAATATACCTTAGAGATGTTGTGTGGACTAGAAATGGAGTTCTGTAAAACTCCTTTATTTTTTTTTAGAAACTCCATTTCTGAAGAAAGGTTGTGTTTCACCATGTTAATGATTTTTCTTTGAGGACCTTTTTTTCTGAGAGTGTGAAAATGGAACCAAATGGACCCGCCAGGGTCCATTTGGTTCACATTTGCACACTCTCAGGAAAAAAATAATAAAATGCGGCTTCAGACAGATTTTGAATTTAATTTTGGGTCGAAAATGGCTCTTTCAACATCTTGGGTTGCCGACCCCTGGCCTACCTGTATATATCTCTTTTCCCTTTTACCCCAATGATCTGCTGCTTGTGTATTTTTCTGTCTGTCTGTAAATGTCTTGATGAAATGAACATGGTGGATCACATTGTAAACAACATTCAGTTATCAGTCTGGTGTTTTACTGCAAATCTATAAGATGTTCATTTAAAAACATAAATCAAACTAAACAGTTTGTAAATGAGGTATTGGAACAGAAAAACTGCAGATGTTTAACATTAACAATAACATCTCTAATTTAACCCTATAGAGTCTAATTGAAACCAATATTTGGTTTCATTTTACACTCCACGGGGGTCCATTTGGTTACAAACTCTACATTAGCTTGTCTGCGGGGGCGGGGACCACCTGGATATGGACCACTGGTGGTCCCCGGACCACCTGGAACCCTGTCATGGACCACTGGTGGTCCCCGGACCACCTGGAACCCTGTCATGGACCACTGGTGGTCCCCGGACCACCTGGAACCCTGTCATGGACCACTGGTGGTCCCCGGACCACCTGGAACCCTGTCATGGACCGCTGGTGGTCCCCGGACCACCTGGAACCCTGTCATGGACCGCTGGTGGTCCCCGGACCACCTGGAACCCTGTCATGGACCGCTGGTAGTCCCTGGACCACCTGGATATGGACCACTGGTGGTCCCCGGACCACAGGATGAAACCCCACTGCTGTATGACGTCAGCCGTTCCCCGTTGTACGTGGACACCGGTGTTGCCATGTCCGATTATTATAAGCGACGTAGGTCCTAGTTGCATGATGCCAATGAATGAATGAATGAATGAATGAATGAATGAATGAATGAATTAATGTTTTTTTTTTATCAACATAAATGTGAGTTACAGACAGTACAAGTCAAATACACACGCTACAATGTTGATAACAGCTTGGAGAATTACAGTACAATTCATCGACAACTACAGCAAATCTGAAAAACTGATTGGACACATTAGCTCAGGGGTTTTCAACCTTTTTGACACCAGGGACCACCGTTTATTCTGCATTTGAGCCATGGACCAACATTTGATGACATTTTAGCCCCAAAGACCTAAAACTTAAAGAATTATTTTGGTTTTGTCCACAATTCCAGGCTGTATTTTGCAAACAAAACAGTGTAAACTTCTTAATTAAGTGGTGCTAATTCAGATGATGAATATTTTAACTCTTGAGAGTGTAAAAATGAAACCAAATGGACCCGCAAGGGTCCATTTGGTTTCATTTTTACACTCTCAAGAGTTACATCTGGTTAACCAACTGTCCATCATTTAGCCTGGGGACCACCTGGAACCCTCTCAGGGACCACTGGTTGAAAACCACTGTCCAAAAACATAAACCTAAAAAAAACAAAGTTGTAGTTTAATTAACAGCTGTTTCATTTGGGCTTGTCGTCGTCATGCTTGGCTGGTTTGCTTGTTTCCCCCGTTAAAAAGTCCCGACGTGGCAACCCGCTAGTGAGTGATCAGAAGAAGAGAAACTATAAAACAGAAAACAGAAAACCTTCATAAAACACTAAACCTTCAAGATCTGATCTGATACCGGTAAGACCTGGAAGATCTATCTATCAATCAATACGCCAATAGACAAATCAATACATTATTTATGGCAGGAATGTATTAAATGATGAACTAGACAGACAGATATTTAACAGATGGTTTCATGCTAACAGCTAATGCTAACTTGTTGCTGTTTTCTCTAATAATACTAATAATAATATTAATTACTGCTGTTACTTATTTTATTTAATATGTAATAACGTTAGTATTGTTGTTTATTATGACTAATACTAATCACAGCCTGCTCACCTATTAATGTTTATTATTACAACAGCAACAACCTGAAGATATTGATTGATTTAAACGTGTTAGATGCTGTAGAATGGCAGCTCTGTCTTTCTCTAGTGTGTGTGTGTGTGTGTGTGTGTGTGTGTGTGTGTGTGTGTGTGTGTGTGTGTGTGTGTGTGTGTGTGTGTGTGTGCTGGTAAAGGAAGGGTCCATTTGGTTCCATCATGTATGTAGTAGAGAACATGAACATAGTGATCACACTGACCACTGATGACACACACACACACACACACACACACACACACACACACACACACACACACACACACACACACACACACACACACACACACACACAGCATGGTGTTTAGTAAACTCTGTGTGGTTTTGACTTGCTCTGGTGACTCCAGATATCAGTAGCTGATCTGGGATAAGATGGAGATTATATGAAGACCTTATCACATGTCTGTCAACAGGGGAGAGAGAGGGGTGGAGAGAGAGGGGGAGGCAGGGGGAGAGAGAGAGGGGGAGAGGGAGAGAGGAGAGAGAGAGAGAGAGAGAGAGAGGGAGAGGGAGAGGGAGAGGGAGGCAGGGAGAGAGAGAGGGAGTGAAAGTTGGAGACGTGGCCAAAATGGACCCGCCAGGGTCCATTTGGTTTCATTTTTACGTTCTCAAGAGTTACATTTGGTTAAACAACTTACCTGGGCACCACCTGGAACCCTCTCAGGGACCACTGGTGGTCCCCGGAACACCTGTTGAAAACCCCTGACCTACAGTATGCCTGCCAGCACTTAAAATTCAAAACAAGTTGCAAGTTGTAAGGGTGCAAGTTGCAACACACACGTTCAAACTATGAACTCACTGACGGTGTGAATGTTCCGAACGAACACACACACATGTTGGCTGGACCCGAGGGAACAGTAGACCAGGCCAGATGTAACATGTAACAATGGTATGAGGGCGGCTTCATAGCATTTTGGCCTGCGCAGGCGATGAAGCCTGCCACCGTACCATTTTCATTTAAATTCTTTAGTTCTGTGATCCATAAGATTTATATCTTGTACAGGACTTTTATTGGTCAAGTTTGGTGGGACAGTCAGGGCATTTATCATGGGCCATGCCTTAGACTGGAGGTGTACGTGTTACAATGCTGCTGTTACCTGACAGGCAGACAGGCAGACAGGCAGACAGGCAGACAGGCAGACAGACAGACAGACAGACAGACAGACAGACAGACAGGTTGGCAGCGTGCCAGTCTGCCACGCCAACAGAAATGACCTATAAAGAAGAATAAAGCTCTTAGTTTACTGAAGGTGTGCCAACCTGTGCCAACCTGCCACGCCAACAGAACACATCAGAGTGTAGGCCTATTGAAATGACCAGAACTCATGTGCTTTTATTTTTACATAAAAATGTTAACTTCCATTTGATTGTATTATTTTTAATTAAAAAGAAAAACCTGGACTGCATCTGTGGATCCGGACTGTTATGGCAAAATAACAGGAGTTTTGGTGATGCTTTATATTGTCTGTTTTTGGTTACGTACTAAAAGAGTGACTCTGAGAGCTGTTTAGGGAACAATGTACTCTAAGTCTACTATAGCAGATTTTGAATTAAATCCATTTTTTATCTCTAGCAGGGGTTGACACTAAGGTCTCTGAGGCACTTCCCCATCGGGCAAGTGCAAGTCAGGTTCTACTTGCCCTCAGGTCATGGTCACTTGCCCTCCAGGTTCCAGGTGGTCCCCAGTTAAGTTGGTTAACCAGATGCAACTCTTGAGAACGTAAAAATGAAACCAAACGGACCCTTGCGGGTCCATGTGGTTTCATTTCTACACTCTCAAGAGTTAAAATTCATCGTCTTAATTAGCCCAGGTCTACACTGTAGAAGATTAATTGTTGATTGATTGTTAATTTGCCTGTTTTGTTTCCCAAATCCAGCCTGGAATTTTGGATATCTAGAAAGCAGTGAAAGACACAGAGGCAGAGTTTATCTTGTGAAATTTATCTTGTGTTGTGTTATAGTGCACTAAGTTGCACACTTGCCCGATCGGGCAACCAGGTAGCAGTCTTCACTTGCCCCACCATTTTTTTTTACTTGCCCGGGCAAGTGGGCAAGTATTAGTGTAAATCCCTGACTAGTTTAGTTATAAACTGTGTGTGTGTTGTCCCATACCTGGAGGAGATAAGCATTCTCTATGTTTCAACATGCTTATCTCTAAATCCACACAAAAACACTGTATTTGTCCCTTTTTGTATTTCAAAATAGCTCAACATGACTGGTTGTGAGCTTGTAGATCCATTATTTAAACTATTTTAAAGATTATTTTAGATGTTTGGAATCATTCTGAAAACTCTGTGAACCTCTCACAGCTCTTGTTTTTATTTTCACTATGTTTTTATTGAAATACCTTTTTTTTAAGGCTTGACAATGAAAATATAGTTGATAAAAGTAAGCAGAGTTTTACCCAATCACAGCACAGCAGTCTCCAGCAGTTTCATAATGAGCCAATAGAGTGGAGTTAGAAAAACATTAAAAAAACATAAAACATTTTTTCAACAGTTAAAATGGCCAGTCTACAAGCTTACAACATAATATAGATTGGCACGTTGAACTGTTCCAAACGTTTTTCAAAATAGTTAAAAAAAAAAGTTAAATAAGATACCACACTAAACCAGATAAAGGGTTTAGTGTGTGACAAATAGAGCTCTAAACGTCATCCATCAACCACTGGGATAAAATCATTATTATTATTAAAGGTCATAGAGGTAACTTTAGTACAAACACTGTATGTAAACAGATTCGTTTAAAAACAGAATCTAACTCCACCTCACCTCCACTCTATTGGCTCATTATCAATCTGCTGGAGACTGCTGCTGTCTGTCTGCACACACACACACACACACACACACACACACACACACACACACACACACACACACACACACACACACACACACACACACGTTTACAAATTAGCACCGCCTTTCCTGAGCCAGACAAATGTTTTGTTTTCTCAAGTTGTTGACGACAACAACAAAGTGGACCGTCTGCAGGACGAAGCAAGTGTCTGTCTGCAGGGAAACAGCTGCAACGACGTAGAGGGGAAAAGGGCAAAAAATAATAGCTATATACTGTATCTATTTTGATTTTTGAAAAGTTGCCTCTTACCTTTAATATTGTGTTGTTGTTTCCAGACGATGTCACTGCAGTTCCTCTGTTGACCAGAGAGTCCACTGTGGGCGTGGCTACGGTGGGTAAACCTGTCCGTCACTCTGTGCCCACTGAAAATCCATTTCAAGACCCCTAGAAAGTTTGAGCTTTGAAATAGTGGTGATGTGTTACTTACTGTTATAGTGTTTAAGAATAATGCACTTATAATGAAAAATAGAAGGGGAGAATTGGAAGGTTTTCATGTATATGCTATTACTGACGTTTGAAAACAGTATTTGAGGTTTGAGTTGACAGTTTGTGATGTTGAGTTTAGTCTCTTGCACCCAAAACTAAGAACTTTCACGTTTTTGTCCACAATTGGGACAGAGAACTGGCAAAACGTTGGTCAAAATAACAATTATTCTCCATTTTCTAATTGTGTGGACTCTTGACAATTACGTAAATCAGATTTTTGAATATAATGATAATTATATTATAATTCATTTTAACGCTCTCAGGAGTTACAGATCTATATGTCCAACTGGAGGCCCAGAGGCCAAATCAGTCCAGTGAATAGTTGATGATATTTAATTACATTTAGAAATAAACACAACAGATCTACTTTCTCAACTCAGTTGATTTATTTTCTCAGAACTTGGTGAGAATCACAGAACAGGAAACTGAGCTTTTTATAAATGCATTTTTCTTGCTATTAAGGGACTGTTTTCGCTGTTTTTCTGGGACATGGTCGTAAACCGGTGCCCTGTGTGTTCTGCGGTTCCACATGAACCAATTGTTCTATTGCTACAGCTAATCTATAAGTACCTCATGTTGATAAATACATTCACATTCTTAAGATTAGTAGTTTTTGTCATATAAAGAGGTTCACATACCGTAAGTTTGGTTTAATACCAGTTGGTATTGTATCTGAGATCAGACATTTCTGGAATGAGTAAACATTGATGAACGTGTCTAGGGCTTCACCATTTTGCCTAAAAATAAAACCTCAATTTTTGTTTCTCTTGAAACCTCAATTTTGATTTCGATTTTTTTGGGGTAAAACTAATTAAAAAAAGATTATTCATTTTAAATATGTTTTTATTTGATTCTCATCCCTCCAAATCGGAATAAGGTGTTTTTAACGAACAAAGACAATGGATAAAGTGCAAACTTCACTTTTCTTCCTGTTCATGAACATATGAACAACAGTACAACACAAATTGCATTTCTTTTCTCTTTTTGTTGTCTTGGACTAAGTAAAGGGTATGATAGGCTGTGAGCCAGTGTTGCACAGTTCTACCTTAAATGTACCAGTAAATGGGAAATCTGGATTTTCGATTATCATTTTTTTTACATTGTCCAAACTCTGAAACCTCGATTTCGATTTGATTTAGATAAATTGTGAAGCCCTACACGTGTCTAATCTACTTCCATAGAGTCCAGCGCATCCTGTTCTCTTCTGATCCAGAGTTCTGTTGGACTGCAGACCTCATGAAGTGAAACAGGGAGGAGGAGGAGGAGGAGGACAGAGGAGAGGAGAGGAGGATAGAGGAGAGTAGAGCAGGCTGTAGGAGTCATGGGCAGAAGGTCCTGGACCTCCTGGACCTCCTGGATCTCCTCCCATGGTGACCCTCTGCTCTCCACTGCTCTCCTCTATGGCTCTCTGTCTCTCTTCGTCTCTCTGCTGCACAACGTTTTCCTCCTGTTCTACGTGGAAACCTTCGTCTCTGTCTACAAGATCGACAAGCTCTCCTTCTGGGTGGGGGAGGTAAGTGCATCATGAAGCCGCACCCATACCATTTTCAGTTACAGGACTTTTATTAGCCAAGTAAAGCATCAATAATAACATCAGTTGTTGTTGAAGTTGCAACAGACACGCAGCATGCATAAAGCTAAAGGTCTGACTCAGAGAGTTTTCTGTTTTCAATGATGAAATGCTGTTGGTTTAGTGGTGACACAGCTGTAGTTAGTTAGTAGCAGTAGTAGTGTTTCACATCATTTTAAATAGAAGCACTTTAATTTGAAATATCTTGGGTTGTTTTGCATGGCATCATGTTTGATGTTTGGGAGTGAATCTGCAGTTCTGACTGCAATGGGAAGATGTACAGTATAGCTAGCTACTGTATATAGTTTGCCTTTTTCCCCTCTACGTTGCTTCTACTTTGATGCTGCAGCTGTTTGCCTGCAGACAGACACTTGCTTAGTCCTGCAGACGGTCCAGAACTTTGTTGCTGTCAACAAATCATGAAAACAGGGCATTTAAGTTTCCGTGTCTAGGCCTTGGACAGGACGAGAGCAGTAGGCGTGGTCCGTCGCCGTTGCAACTAGGGCTGTGTTCAAAAAATCGATCCAGCGATCCGATATCGATTCACGCTCAAAAACACGACATCGATTAAAAAATGTGTGGATCGATCTTCTCCAGGCGACTGGCACCATTTTCTTTTACGCGGAGGCGCACTATAGAAAAGACAGACACTACTAAATGCGTCGCCGCCGCTGCCAAAAAAACACGTGCCAAAAAAAGCTCGTTTTGGACAGCATGAGGGCACATATATTCTGTGAAATCGTGCTCGATTCCTGCCGTGATTCCTGGGGGCACAACGAAGCACCTGCAGCCCCTGGTAAGTGGCACTTCGCCACTTTGAAAACAGGCTTGGATGACTAGCGGCGAGAAATCTTTCACCAAAACTGGTCGCATGCGGAAAGCAACTTTTTCTCAAGTCTGGCAGTGGGTCCTGACTGCGTGGAAAAGTGTCAAAACATCCATCCACGATCACGAACGGGTTTCGAAAGGCTGGGCTGCTGCGCGATCAGGACGAGGCGGCGAAAAAAGCCTAATAAAAGTCACATTGATGTCGCCTCGTTCAGCGCATTGAGAGGATTCCTGGTGGTCGCCAGCTAAATGATAGACAGTTGGTTAACCAGATGTACGGTAACTTTGGGGGAGTTAGGTGGTCTCCAGCACACATACTTTGGAAACACATGCGGCGCGACCTTGTGGATCAGCTATTTAAGCGAGCAAGCTTGTGGATCGCTTATTTACAGAGAATCGAGACCACAAAATGTACAGACCCAGGGTCGGAACGCTTGCTCGGTAACTTTTAATGAGTATTATATCCACTGCGCGTCGCAATGAAGGGGCTCGCACGGCACGTGCGAGTGTAAAGCGACTCGGGAAAACAAACAACTGTCTTCCAGTTTGAACGCACGGTCATTTCCCAAGCCTATACCCTCGGTCTGGATTCTGGACATATTGTAAAGTGTCCGTGTCGCTTCCTTCCCCGCGTAGAGTACATACAACAAGTGTAGGCCTATCCAAGGGCGGGTTGGCCATCTGGAGTACAGGGAGTTTTCCCGGTGGCCTGCGCCACCCCCCAGGGTGGCCTGGCAAAGGCAAAATTGTCCCGGTGGGAAAATATGTGCCAATCCGCGCCTGAGTGTATCTACTACCGTGTGAATCAACATTGCAGCCCACAGCCAGCGTATGGCCAGAATGCCGTGCCATCCGTTAAATTAAAACTATAAATAGGCCTACATACACGGAGATGCAATGCTACTTATTGAACCAAAGTAATAATTACATACAGCACGTGCAGTTAAATGTTACACGTGTATGACTGAAACAATACAGTTCACGGCACAGTAGGCTACACGTTCTGTGCACTATAGATTAAAACACTTGAATGAGTTATAGCCTACAAATGCATTTTTTTTCTTGAAGTCATTTAAATAATAAAAAGGATGCTTCTCAAACACCATTTCGTTGCCGACAATCTCATCTGTGCAAGAAATAAGAACCCTTACATATGGTAATTACCTTACTTATGGTAATTAATTAACAGTCCAGTGCGGCTTGTATATGTACACAATTGTTTTTTTTTTTCGCTAAATTTGGCCGATGCGGCCTATATTCAGGTGCGCTTTATAATCCGGAAATTACAGTAGGGCCTACTTAATACTTGACTCTTCTCTCTCTGTGTCCCTCTTACACATACACAGATACTATCACCAACATATGGGGCTGTCTTGTCTATTGGACAGTATTTATTTCCATTATGTCTGTAAATAGATCGATATTGAATCGAATCAGATCGAATCGTGGATCGAATCGGATCGTGACCTTGTGAATCGAAATCGAATCGATCTAGGGAATTCGGATCGATTCCCAGCCCTAGTTGCAACAGAAGCCCAACATAGTTCATAAAGCACTGGCGTCTCTGGTTTCCATGGTGACACTCCTCTACAGCGTAGCTCTCGTCCACGTTGTAACACGACGCCAAAAGCCGCGTTCTGCCATCGTAGGAGAGGGTAGAACGGCCGTGTGGATTATGTATGGAGCACAGAGCGATTCATTACTGGCGTTGTAGGTTGGACGTTCTACCAATCTTAAATAAAATAGGATAACAAAACATTCGTCAGGCACAGGACAAGACGGTGCTAATATGTGAAGGGGAGGGGGTTGTGTGGGGTTAGGCAGCGTTTTAGCCAATCACAGCACAGCAGTCTTCAGTGATAGATTCTGTTTTTAAACAAATCTCTTTACAAACGCTGTAGGGAAAGTATAATGTTTTAAGCAATGTTTATCTTATTAGTCAGGGATCCTTTTAACGTCTGTCTGTCTGTCTGTCTGTCTGTCTGTCTGTCTGTCTGTCTGTCTGTCTGTCTCTCTGTCTGTCTGTCTGTCTGTCTGTCTGTCTCTCTGCCTGTCTCTCTGTCCATCCATCCATCCGTCCACAGACAGTGTTCCTGCTATGGAACAGTCTCAACGATCCTCTGTTCGGCTGGTTGAGTGACAAAGCTTTCCTCAGCTCTGATCCACAGTGAGTGATTCATACCTGTCAATCAGTGATTGATACCTGTCAATCAGTGATTGATACCTGTCAATCAGTGATTGATACCTGTCAATCAGTGATTGATGGACCCTTGCGGGTCCATTTGGTTTCATGTTTACACTCTCAAGAGTTAAAATATTCATCATGTGAATTATCCCAAGTCTACACAACTAGAGAATGTAGAAGATTAATGGTCATTTTGATCTGTATGTTGGACTGCTTGGTTTCCACAAATCCAGCCTGGAATTGTGGACAAAAGCAAAATAAATCTTTAGTTTTGGGTCTGTGGGGCTAAAATGACATCAAATGGTGGTCTGTGGCTTAAATGCTGGATAAATAGTGGACCATGGTATGAAAAAGGTTGAAAACCACTGCTCTAATACTATACTTGGCTGATAAACGGTAGAACTGGTGTAATGTCAGTGTCTTTAGGGCTGAAACGATTCACTGACCTCACCATACGATACATTATCGATATTTAGGCTCATGAATCGGTTTATATTGCGATTATTAATTATGCTGCGATTCAATTTGATGTATCTATATCACATCTTTTCCCCACAAATGGCTTTTATTATACTAGAACATTTTAAAGGGGACTTCCACCTATTTTCAAGATTTTTTTCTGACCTCAGAAAAGAGATCCTAAAAAAAGCCTCAACAAACACAACACAAATACAACTTGATGATGTTGTCAAGTTGTATTTCACCAAGTCCAATCAACTAGAACATTTTAAAGCAATTTTAAACAATGTAGATAACAAAAAGTTCAATCCTACACATCAGTGCAGCCTGATAACAGTCAGTATTTCTGACACAAACAAATTAATGAATAAGAATAAAAAAAAAATGATTCTGAACCTGGCGATTCGATATTGATATCATGGCATTAAAGGGGAATTTCACCCATTTTCAAAAATTTCCTGAGAGGATACAAATGTGAACCAAATGGACGCTGGCGGGTCCATTTGGTTCCATTTGTATCCTCTCTGGAAAAAGGGGTCTGAAAGAAAAATCATTAACATGGTGAAATATCATCAGATGTATTTCACCATCTTAATGATTTTTTCAGTCCTCCATTTATAGGAAGTACGGAAATGGGTGGAACTTTTTTATCATGTCCACACAACATCTCTAAGGTATATTAACGACATATTAAAATGTTGAAGATGGGTGGAGTGCCCCTTTAAGCATTGCAATATATTGGCATAATGTTTTTTTTTTTTGCCCACTCCTATCTTTCTCTCTCTCTTTCTCCACAGGACTGGCTCTGGGGGGTCCCTGGGCTCCGGGGGGTCCCAGAGCAGTTCGTCTCCTCCAGAGGTGGTCCTCAGACGCCTCAGAGCTCTGTGTCGTAGCGGTCCCCTGCTGGCCGTATCCTTCCTGTCCCTGTGGGTAGCGTGGGCGCCCCCTGGCCTGCAGTTCCTCCTGTGTCTGTGTGTTTACGACGGTTTCCTAACGGCCGTGGACCTGAACCACGCCGCCCTGCTGGCCGACCTGGCAGTTACACACCGAGACCGCACACGCCTCAACTTTCACTGCTCCCTCTTCAGGTAGGAACTAGAATCTAGTGTCAGAACTAGAATCTAGTGTCAGACACTAGAATCTAGTGTCAGAAACTAGAATCTAGTGTCAGAAACTAGAATCTAGTGTCAGAACTAGAATCTAGTGTCAGAAACTAGAATCTAGTGTCAGAACTAGAATCTAGTGTCACAAAACTAGAATCTAGTGCCAGAAACTAGAATCTAGTGCCAGAAACTAGAATCTAGTGCCAGAAACTAGAATCTAGTGCCAGAAACTAGAATCTAGTGTCAGAAACTAGAATCTAGTGCCAGAAACTAGAATCTAGTGCCAGAAACTAGAATCTAGTGTCAGAAACTAGAATCTAGTGCCAGAAACTAGAATCTAGTGCCAGAAACTAGAATCTAGTGCCAGAAACTAGAATCTAGTGCCAGAAACTAGAATCTAGTGTCAGAAACTAGAATCTAGTGTCAGAAACTAGAATCTAGTGTCAGAACTAGAATCTAGTGTCAGAAACTAGAATCTAGTGTCAGAAACTAGAATCTAGTGTCAGAAACTAGAATCTAGTGTCAGAAACTAGAATCTAGTGTCAGAAACTAGAATCTAGTGCCAGAAACTAGAATCTAGTGCCAGAAACTAGAATCTAGTGCCAGAAACTAGAATCTAGTGTCACAAAACTAGAATCTAGTGCCAGAAACTAGAATCTAGTGCCAGAAACTAGAATCTAGTGCCAGAAACTAGAATCTAGTGTCACAAAACTAGAATCTAGTGCCAGAAACTAGAATCTAGTGTCACAAAACTAGAATCTAGTGTCAGAACTAGAATCTAGTGTCAGAACTAGAATCTAGTGCCAGAAACTAGAATCTAGTGTCAGAAACTAGAATCTAGTGCCAGAAACTAGAATCTAGTGCCAGAAACTAGAATCTAGTGCCAGAAACTAGAATCTAGTGCCAGAAACTAGAATCTAGTGTCAGAAACTAGAATCTAGTGCCAGAAACTAGAATCTAGTGTCAGAACTAGAATCTAGTGCCAGAAACTAGAATCTAGTGCCAGAAACTAGAATCTAGTGTCAGAAACTAGAATCTAGTGTCAGACACTAGATTCTAGTGTCAGACACTAGAATCTAGTGTCAGAAACTAGAATCTAGTGTCAGAAACTAGAATCTAGTGTCAGAAACTAGAATCTACTGTTGGGGACTAGAATCTAGCATGGAGAACTAGAATCTGATCAGGACAAAATGGGTTTAAATGCAAATAACATAGGTAAATAAAATAACATATGTAAATAAAATAACATGTAAATATCATGACATTATGACATTACACATTAAATACTGGTTCATTTTTAGAACCAGACCTTAAATATCTTCCAAATCCATCAACAAGGCATGATGCTCTATGCAGTGGGAAAATGTGTGTGACATTTATTTTTTACAACAATGTTTTATCATATTTGAAAGCTATTGGTGGAGAGGATTGTCTATCACATGTTCTGCTTAGCTGTGATTAGACCATAGCAGTTTGGGGAGGGGCTTAATGAAAGGTCTATTGCAGAAAAAAGGAATGTCAAATAGTACAGCACCCGATTCAGGGGCGGATTGGCACATATATTCCCACCGGGACAATTATGCCTTTGCCAGGCCACCCTGGCGGGGGCAGCTGGTTAACTGGATGTAACTCTTTGAGAGCGTAAAAATGAAACCAAATGGACCCGCAAGGGTCCATTTGGTTTCATTTTTACGCCCTCAAGAGTTAAAATATTCATCATGTGAATTATCCCAAGTCTACACAACTAGAGAATGTAGAGGATTAATTTTGATCTGTATGTTCCAGGTGAGCATCTAGCACCTTCTAGTGCATTTTGGATCTTGTCCAGGCCACTAGGTGGCGCAGGCCACCGGGAAAACTCCCTGTACTCCAGATGGCCAATCCGCCCCTGCCCCGATTATATAATACATATTAGTGCTCTGGGTTATATCATAATTAATATTAATGCAATGTAGAGTTCTTAAACTCTGCCCGAACCCGACCAGACCCGGCTCGACATTTTAGGGTCAGGCTCGGGCCTAAAATGTATGCAGATCAGTATAGGGCCGGGTCGGGCCTATAGGGCTCTATGAAAAAAGCAATATATATTGAATTATTTTATTATGATACAAATAATAGTTCTGTTCTGTCTGTCTGTGTATTTACCTCTTATGAAGATGGTGCTGATTGGTATTTTCACTTTTACTCAGTGTAGAGTGCTCAAATTCTACCTAAACCCGACCAGGCCCGACCCGACCCGACATTGTAGGGCCGGGTCGGGCCTAAAAACTATGCTAATTGGTCGGGCCGGGCCGGGCTTTGGGCCTGATCAGTTAGGGCCCAGTTAGGGCCGGGCCTCAATGTATTCTGGGTTATATTATTTTTTATTAATATAATATTTTCCTCCCCAAGTGCTCTGAGTGATATCATTATTATTATTATTATTAATATTAATATGAATGTTTGATGATTTCTCTCCCCAGTGCCCTGGGTTCTATCATTATTAATATTATTAATATGAATGTAATATCTCTCTCCTCAGTGCCCTGGGTTCTATCATTATTATTATTATTATTATTATTAATATTATATGAATTAATATTTCTCTCCCTAGTGCCCTGGGTTCTGCGTCAGTGTTCCTGTCCTATGTGTTGTGGGACAAGGAGAACCTGCTCTGGTTCCGTGTTCTGTGTGTGGTTCTGGCCTCCAGCTCCGCCCTGGGCTTCATGGTGTCGTCCCGTCTGCTGCAGAGACGTTTCACTAAGGAGGAACGGCTGCAACGTCTGGACGAACAGCAGCTGCTCAGAGAGTAAGAGCATCTCCCTTTATACGCAGTTAGAGCATTTAGCACTCAGAGAGTAAGAGCATCTCCCTTTATACGCAGTTAGAGCATTTAGACGAACAGCAGCTGCTCAGAGAGTAAGAGCATCTCCCTTTATACGCTATTAGAGCATTTAGCAGCTGCTCAGAGAGTAAGAGCATCTCCCTTTATACGCAGTTAGAGAGTAAGAG
The DNA here is from genome assembly GCA_039105355.1 of Benthosema pterotum. Taxonomy (NCBI): domain Eukaryota; kingdom Metazoa; phylum Chordata; class Actinopteri; order Myctophiformes; family Myctophidae; genus Benthosema; species Benthosema pterotum. The sequence goes on along the minus strand of CM076981.1, from coordinate 1,581,014 downwards.
CATCTCCCTTTATACACAGTTAGAGCATTTAGAGCTGCTCAGAGAGTAAGAGCATCTCCCTTTATACGCAGTTAGAGCATTTAGCAGCTGCTCAGAGAGTAAGAGCATCTCCCTTTATACGCAGTTAGAGCATTTAGCAGCTGCTCAGAGAGTAAGAGCATCTCCCTTTATACGCAGTTAGAGCATTTAGCAGCTGCTCAGAGAGTAAGAGCATCTCCCTTTATACGCAGTTAGAGAGTAAGAGCATCTCCCTTTATACGCAGTTAGAGAGTAAGAGCATCTCCCTTTATACGCAGTTAGAGCATTTAGCATGGGGGAAGAGACGTTCACATGCTAAAGTTGTTATTTTTGTTACCACCCTATTTCCCTTAAACCCCTCCTAGGGCCGTTACATTACATCACCCAATCCATGTTGGTCTTGCCATTGGATTTAATGAATCCCTTATCTATTTCCCTTATCCCTACTGCTGTGCCTACTTCTATAAACCTGCAGCCTTGCTGCATTTATCCCAAGTCTACAAAATGTTATAAAGAAATTGCAAAAAAAAAGTCAGGAAATTCTCAACCAAAATAGACGTCTTTTTGATCATTCATTTCTCGGTCAATTCTGGACCATATTTTACATTTCATAATGCAGTGTGACAGGCAAACATCACTCTCTCAGATGGTGTATCGAATATGCGGGTAGCTCTTCTCTACGATGCGGGATCAAGCAAAGCGTGAAAGCAGCAGCAATGCGTCACAAGTTTTATTTAATGTCTTTAACTATATTATATACGTTACCTAAACACAAGGAAGTGACCGACAGCAGGCAATCTACAGCTGTTTATAGGACAATCTACAGCTGTTTATAGGACAATCTACAGCTGTTTATAGGACAATCTACAGCTGTTTATAGGACAATCTACAGCTGTTTATAGGACAATCTACAGCTGTTTATAGGACAATCTACAGCTGTTTATAGGACAATCTACAGCTGTTTATAGGACAATCTACAGCTGTTTATAGGACAATCTCCTAAGTTCCACATGGACATTCCCAATGTGCACAGATCCCTGCATGTGCGCACATAGCGGGTGCTTTGAAATCCTGTTTTCTAGTTCCCAAATCTATTTGAGTTCCCAAATCTATGTTAAGGAACTGTGTGACAAACAGGCCTCTGACCACACCTCCAGTCACAAATAACAGTGTCTGCATGAAGAATAGTGGCTAAGGAAGAGGAAAGGCGACGAAAATATCAATGAGGGAATTGGTTTTGGGTTGTGGGCAGCGTCAGGGACAAGGCATGGAACCCTCTGTGTCTAAAACACTCTGGACGACGCTCCACACGTCCCAGACTCTTCTCCCTTCTCTAAAACACCCTGGACAACGCTCCACACGTCCCAGACTCTTCTATCCTTCTCTAAAACACCCTGGACAACGCTCCACACGTCCCAGACTCTCTAAAACACCCTGGACAACGCTCCACACGTCCCAGACTCTTCTCCCTTCTCTAAAACACCCTGGACAACGCTCCACACGTCCCAGACTCTTCTATCCTTCTCTAAAACACCCTGGACAACGCTCCACACGTCCCAGACTCTTCTATCCTTCTCTAAAACACCCTGGACAACGCTCCACACGTCCCAGACTCTTCTCCCTTCTATAAAACACCCTGGACAACGCTCCACACGTCCCAGACTCTTCTCCCTTCTCTAAAACACCCTGGACAACGCTCCACACGTCCCAGACTCTTCTATCCTTCTCTAAAACACCCTGGACAACGCTCCACACGTCCCAGACTCTTCTATCCTTCTCTAAAACACCCTGGACAACGCTCCACACGTCCCAGACTCTTCTATCCTTCTCTAAAACACCCTGGACAACGCTCCACACATCTTTTAGACGTGTAGTTTCTCCTAGTTCTTACTCCTTGAGTCAGGGGCGGATTGGCCATCTGGAGTACAGGGAGTTTTCCCGGTGGCCTGGACCACCTAGTGGCCTGGACAAGATCCAAAATGCACTAGAATGCGCTAGATGCTCGCCTGGAACATACAGATCAAAATGACCATTAATCTTCTACATTCTCTAGTTGTGTAGACTAAGTTGGGCTAATTCACATGATGAATATTTTAACTCTTGACGCTTAACTCTTAACTCTTTTAACTCTTAACGCTCTCAAAGAGTTACATCTGGTTAACCAGCGCCCCAGCCTTGAGTTAAATGATATTTATGAACCAAATGGACCGTTATGGGTCTCTAACCCCTCCTCTCCTCTCCTCTAGGCTAGCGGTGTCTCAGCCTAGCGGTGACCGAGGTCGAGGTGAAAGGTCAGAGGTCACCATAGGTCAGTACCTCAGACAGCTGTCCAAGCACAAGAACTTCCTGTGGTTCGTCTCCATGAACCTGGTGCAGGTAGGAGTGTGTGTGTGTGTGTGTGTGTGTGTGTGTGTGTGTGTGTGTGTGTGTGTGTGTGTGTGTGTGTGTGTGTGTGTGTGTGTGTGTGTGTGTGTGTGTGTGTGTGTGTGTGTGTGTGTGTGTGTGTGTGCGTGCGCGCACGCTGTAGTGGCTATGAAAAAAAAAACTAATGATGTGCATTACAATAAAGTGTATTGCCAATCTACAAGCTCTCAACGCCTCTCAACGCTAAGCTTTTTTCACAATATTTACTGCGTAACAGATTCACATGTTTCCTGTCCATGTGTTAAATGAACTCCCACCATAGTTGTCCAACTTTTTAACCGGTCACGAAGTTATTAGCTATTCATAGCCTTTCACGCCAGTTAACCCCATTGGAAGGGTCCAGCGATCACATAGGGTCTATTTATTACTCTTGCTCAATGGTCTTATCTAACACTAAGGAATTGATTCAATATGTATTTTTAGCATATATTTATTTATTTAGCATGCATAACATAGTTCATAAACTTCAGGTTAGTACGCATTGAACAATAGTCAGGTAATAAATCTGTATACAGAAGAAAGAGACAGAATAAAGAATTCATGTAAATCACACAGATAATAGTCTCACGATTATAGATATTAGCAGAATACAATCATTAACATTTCCAATATATATTTACCGTTTGGTCTATGTGGTCTCTGGTTATATTGGATTTCCTTTGTGCCTCCCAGCCGGGCTGCACAAGGTATGATGCTTCTGCTGTGCTTGCTTAGGTGAATCTGATGAATTTCACTCATGCAAACAGTATTGTCACTCCCTATGGCCTTCCCCTTGGATGTATGACTCCGGCCAATCAACACCATTGGTTGCTTATCAGGAAGTGTTTTGAGGACCAGGATGTAACTCACTAGCATGTGGACATGGGGTCTCCATGCAGGGGTCCTGTTTCTTTGGAGGAGAGGGTTGAACTCCATTGTTTATACAAGCAAAGCCTTATCTATCAGGGGGCAGTTTATGGCAGTGGGGAACCAGTCACAGTTAATTCAAACATTCCTTTCCATGTTAATACCATTCATTCAGGTCTGTACTGGGATATGCTTTATCAATATGACAGAATATGAACTCATAAGCCCAATGCCCAAATTGGGCGCTACAATAGTGCTGTAATACAGGGTAAAAAGTGCACCGTTGATATATGTTTTTTGGGCGTGTTTATTAGTCAGAGGAATAAAACACATCCATTCAGCAGATGGTGTTCAGTTGGTCACAGAACAGGTTCCGGGTCTACCTTTCCTTCTCAAAAACCTCTACCTGTATAATCCAGTACCTGTAGCTCTGGTCAGTTCAGTTCATTGTTAGATATTTTATTACCTGTATAATCCAGTACCTGTAGCTCTGGTCAGTTCAGTTTATTGTTAGATATTTTATTACCTGTATAATCCAGTACCTGTAGCTCTGGTCAGTTCAGTTTATTGTTAGATATTTAATTACCTGTATAATCCAGTACCTGTAGCTCTGGTCAGTTCAGTTTATTGTTAGATATTTAATTACCTGTATAATCCAGTACCTGTAGCTCTGGCCAGTTCAGTTCACTGTTAGATATTTTATTACCTGTATAATCCAGTACCTGTAGCTCTGGTCAGTTCAGTTTATTGTTAGATATTTTATTACCTGTATAGTCCAGTACCTGTAGCTCTGGTCAGTTCAGTTTATTGTTAGATATTTTATTACCTGTATAGTCCAGTACCTGTAGCTCTAACTCTGGTCCTTTCAGTTTATTGTTAGATATTTTATTACCTGTATAGTCCAGTACCTGTAGCTCTGGTCCTTTCAGTTTATTGTTAGATATTTAATTTCACCCTGTGGGAGGCTGTTGTTTCTCCCTGGGTAGAAAGTAAACCGTTCCACACACTGCAGAGACAGGGCCTGTGGAGCTGTTTTCTAGGGCAGGGCTTTTCAACCTTTTTCATCCCAGGGCCCACCATTCATTCAGCATTTGAGCCACGGACCACCATTTGAGGACATTTTTAGACCCACAGACCCCAAAACTAAAGATTTATTTTGCTTCTGTACATGACCATTAATCTTCTAGTTGTGTAGATTTGGACTAATTTGCATGATGAATATTTTAACTCTTGTAAAAATTAAATCCATTTGGTTAAAAAACTTAGCTGGGGACCACCTGTTGAAAACTCCTGTTCTAGGGGGGAAAAAGGGAAAAAGGGAAAAAAGATAATAAAAGTTCCAGGTATGGTAGGTGAGATATGAAATGTGAAATTACCATAATGGCAGCAATCCTTAATCATATCGCAAGGCTTTTGACATCCATTTGGTTCCATTTGTACTTTCAGCCCCCAAGTGCCAAAAAAAATTAAAAACCTCTGGTAACTCTGGTGAAATATTATTATAAATTGAGTTCCCAGAGAAAAGGAATTTATTTTCCAAAACTAAAGATCTATAAGGGTCCATTCAGGTACCACCACCACTGGTGTCAACTATATATTTTTTACCCCTCTATCACATGGAACTACTGTTTGGGTGTAGTGATATTCACTGCAAAAAATGCTGTCCTACATACTGTATAAAACAAAAAATATATATATTTGAGTGTAATAGTACTAGAAACAAGCAAAATAATCTGTCCGTGGGGTAAGTGAATTGTACTTGGTAAGAATTCTTGTAATAAGAAATATGTTCTAAAAACAAGGTTGATAATCTTATACAACTTGCTCTTGGTTAGTATATCCTTCTTAAAACAAGAGCAATCATACTTAAAGTCTAGATTTAAGATTACAAGACTTGCTTAGTTCAGAGTTTTTTGCAGTGTTGACACAAAATACATAGTCAGAAGTGAACAAAGGTATTACATATTACTTTACTTTTCCAAGTATTTGTGCATTGAATTTAGCAATTGTAAGAAGAAAATCGTGTTAAAATACATCCCATAACCAAATAAACCCCACCTGGGACTCATAACTATATTAATGACATGATTTCATAGAGCTTAATGAAAAAACCCTGAACTACCCGTTAATGTATTGGCAGCAATCCTCCTGGAGATGTTCAACTCTCTTATCAATCTGAGCTTTATTTGACGGGGTGGCAGTGGCTCAGCGGTAGAGTCACTGCATGGTAACCACAAGGTTGCCGGTTCGATCCCGGGCTCCCACAGAGTTAGTGTGGAAGTGTCCTTGAGCAAGACACTGAAGCCCTAACTGCTCCTGATGTGCTAGTAGGTACCTTGCATGGTTTCCACTGCCATCAGTGTATGAATGTGTGTGTGAATGTGGTGAATGTGATGCACAAGCTATGGAAAGCACCTTGGATAAAGGCTGCTATATAAATGCAACATTTACCATTTATGACAGTGGTCTCTGTCTCCCCCTACAGGTTTTCCACTGTCACTTCAACAGCAACTTCTTCCCTCTGTTCCTGGAACACCTGCTGAGTGACTCTATCTCTGCTGCTACTGGATCTATACTGATAGGTAGGTTCTATCTGCTGTGGATCTATACTGGAACACCTGCTGAGTGACTCTATCTCTGCTGCTACTGGATCTATACTGATAGGTAGGTTCTATCTGCTGTGGATCTATACTGGAACACCTGCTGAGTGACTCTATCTCTGCTGCTACTGGATCTATACTGATAGGTAGGTTCTATCTGCTGTGGATCTATACTGATAGGTAGGTTCTATCTGCTGTGGATCTATACTGATAGGTAGGTTCTATCTGCTGTGGATCTATACTGGAACACCTGCTGAGTGACTCTATCTCTGCTGCTACTGGATCTATACTGATAGGTAGGTTCTATCTGCTGTGGATCTATACTGATAGGTAAGATCTACCTCCAACAGAGCTGTGAGATCAGCTGGAATGATATAAACTTCATCCAGTTCAGCTACAGAGCTGTGAGATCAGCTGGAATGATATAAACTTCATCCAGTTCAGCTACAGAGCTGTGAGATCAGCTGGAATGATATAAACTTCATCCAGTTCAGCTACAGAGCTGTGAGATCAGCTGGAATGATATAAACTTCATCCAGTTCAGCTATAGAGCTGTGAGATCATCTGGAATGATATAAACTTCACCCAGTTCAGCTACAGAGCTGTGAGATCAGCTGGAATGATATAAACTTCATCCAGTTCAGCTACAGAGCTGTGAGATCAGCTGGAATGATATAAACTTCATCTAGTTCAGCTACAGAGCTGTGAGATCAGCTGGAATGATATAAACTTCATCCAGTTCAGCTACAGAGCTGTGAGATCAGCTGGAATGATATAAACTTCATCCAGTTCAGCTACAGAGCTGTGAGATCAGCTGGAATGATATAAACTTCATCCAGTTCAGCTACAGAGCTGTGAGATCAGCTGGAATGATATAAACTTCATCCAGTTCAGCTACAGAGCTGTGAGATCAGCTGGAATGATATAAACTTCATCCAGTTCAGCTACAGAGCTGTGAGATCAGCTGGAATGATATAAACTTCATCTAGTTCAGCTACAGAGCTGTGAGATCAGCTGGAATGATATAAACTTCATCCAGTTCAGCTACAGAGCTGTGAGATCAGCTGGAATGATATAAACTTCATCCAGTTCAGCTACAGAGCTGTGAGATCAGCTGGAATGATATAAACTTCATCCAGTTCAGCTACAGAGCTGTGAGATCAGCTGGAATGATATAAACTTCATCCAGTTCAGCTACAGAGCTGTGAGATCAGCTGGAATGATATAAACTTCATCCAGTTCAGCTACAGAGCTGTGAGATCAGCTGGAATGATATAAACTTCATCCAGTTCAGCTACAGAGCTGTGAGATCAGCTGGAATGATATAAACTTCATCCAGTTCAGATACAGAGCTGTGAGATCAGCTGGAATGATATAAACTTCATCCAGTTCAGCTACAGAGCTGTGAGATCAGCTGGAATGATATAAACTTCATCCAGTTCAGTTATAGGGCTGTGAGATCAGCTGGAATGATATAAACTTCATCCAACTTCAACAAATGACAAACAACTCAAAAGTTCCTTTATATGTATTATATATGAGTAATAGGACCTAAAGTAGGAATAATTAAATTCCAAAATAAGATTCATTGTACTTCAACAAAAATAAATACATATCCTGTTGACTCCATTTGACTGAAAATTGCTCCGTAGTTTGAGTCTCAGTAGACACGTTTACCTAACTCTTATTTTTGAGCAAAATCTGCTCTTGCGAAGAGAATGTTGAATGGAAACACTTCGAAATGTGAATAAGTTTCCATTTTGCGCAAAAAAATATTTTTTTGGCTGAAAGGTGACGGATTTCGAAGCGTACCAAAAGAGTCTAATGCTCAAATGAGGTATGGAAACAGCTTGGGAAAAGACTTTCTAATTGGAAATCACTGGACACGCATTATAGCGCATTTTAAAGAGTTCTGGACTGCCGATGAGAGCGTTGTTATTTGTTAATGTAAGTTATATTTCTAAAAAACACTCAAAACTCTGCATGTCCCTGGCCAAAATGTAAGTTCAGACTCCCATGGCGTTTGTTCATGAAAGTCGCAGCGAAGGGCAGCTACAGGTCCTATATTTACAGTATCTGTATCTATCATGCATGATAACTAAGATATGCAAGTGATATCAGACAACAGCTGTTTTACATGACTGGACTTTGCCCTTAGATATTATTTTCAAACCTTCAGTTTGAAAAAAGGTTTAAACTGAAAAAAGGTTCAGTTCAAACCTTTTTTCCTTGCACGTGTCGCGCTGCAGATAACATGATGTAGATCTACAATATCACAAAGTAGACATACACCAAATCAGGGTACCGAGTCTCACAGGCGCTCCGGTTCAGGAAAACAGTGAGTTGTGTAGATTATGTATTAGGATTGTAGGCTATATTAATTGTTTTTGCTACAGCAGAGCCAGAACAGCCTATAGTTCAATAGGAATAAAGCAGGCAGTCGGCAGTCCAGTTTATAATATTATGTAAAGCCTAAAATAACTTCAAAAGTAAAAATATATGTAAAATAACCATACGTCTCACGTTACTGGCAAAACTGTGCCACCTATTGCTTGTTTCATCAACCTATTTTATTTTCCCCTAGACTCCCATGAGTCGCATTTCATCGGTTAATGGAAACAGCAGAAAAAATGCTTTCTTTTTTGACTTAATTAACATTTTCGCAAAGGTTTTATGGAATCCTGGCTACTGTCCTACACAACCAACATACAGTATTTTGTGTTTTGGTTCCAGGTGTGTCGTACATCACTCCTCTCCTCAACAACATGTACCGTAATTTCTGGACTATAAGCGCACCTGAATATAAGCCGCACCAGCTAAATTCGGGGCAAAATAGTGATTTTTCCTTGTATAAGCTGCACCTGACTATGACTATAAGCCGCACAAGGCACCAGTGGGCCCTGGGATCAGGGACCACTGGTTTATTTATTCAGCATTTGAGCCAGAGACCACGATTTAACACCTTCACCCCACAGACCCCCAAACTAAAGATTTCTTTTGGTTTTGTTCACAATTCCAGGATGGATTTTCACAAACAAAAGAGGCAAAACATCAAAATGAGACCAAAATGAACATGACTTATTAATTAAGTGGTGCTAATTTAGATGTTGAATATCATAACTCTAGAGAGTTACATCTGGTTAACCAACTTTCTATCATTTAGTCTGTGGAGCCCACGTGGAACCCTCTCCCCTGTGTCACCTGTAAAAATCCATAGATTGGCCGCACCGTTGTATAAGCCGCAGGGTCAAAAGCATGTGAAAAAAGTAGCGGCTTATAGTCCGGAAATGACGGTACTTCAAACACTTGTTGTGTTTTGGTTCTAGGTGTCTCCTACATCACCCTCACCTCAACAACATGTACTTCATACTACTGTATATTATGTTGTGTCAGGGGCGGATTGGCCATCTGGAGTACTGGGAGTTTTCCCGGAGGCCTGCGCCACCTAGTGGCCTGGACAGTTTTTTTTTTTTTTTCTTTTTTTTTTTTTTTTTTTGAAAAGTCCAGGGCAGGCCATGCAGGGCACCAGGCCCAGGCCAGGCAAACTAGTGTTTCTATCCTTCAAAAAAGAAAAGGTGTCCTACACCAGAGCCTTCCAGTAGGAGAGTTTCCATATTCCCGTTCACTCCTGTGCACCAGGGCGCTGCCTCGCGCTGCTGGAGGCAGTGTTGCCAACTGCCAAGATCCAAAATGCACTATAGTGGCACTTCCAAAATGCACTAGAATGCGCTAGATGCTCGCCTGGAACATACAGATCAAAATGACCATTAATCTTCTACATTCTCTAGTTGTGTAGACTAAGTTGGGCTAATTCACATGATGAATATTTTAACTCTTGAGGGTGTAAAAATGAAACCAAATGGACCCGCAAGGGTCCATTTGGTTGGCTACCTATATCGCCCCTCACCTCAACAACATGTACTTCATACTACATATGTTGTGTTTTGTGTTCTAGGTGTGTCCTATATCGCCCCTCACCTCAACAACATGTACTTCATACTACATATGTTGTGTTTTGGTTCTAGGTGTGTCCTATATCGCCCCTCACCTCAACAACATGTACTTCATACTACATATGTTGTGTTTTGGTTCTAGGTGTGTCCTATATCGCCCCTCACCTCAACAACATGTACTTCATACTACATATGTTGTGTTTTGTGTTCTAGGTGTGTCCTATATCGCCCCTCACCTCAACAACATGTACTTCATACTACATATGTTGTGTTTTGGTTCTAGGTGTGTCCTATATCGCCCCTCACCTCAACAACATGTACTTCATACTACATATGTTGTGTTTTCTGTTCCAGGTGTGTCCTATATCGCCCCTCACCTCAACAACATGTACTTCATACTACATATGTTGTGTTTTCTGTTCCAGGTGTGTCCTATATCGCCCCTCACCTCAACAACATGTACTTCATACTACATATGTTGTGTTTTCTGTTCTAGGTGTGTCCTATATCGCCCCTCACCTCAACAACATGTACTTCATACTACATATGTTGTGTTTTCTGTTCTAGGTGTGTCCTATATCGCCCCTCACCTCAACAACATGTACTTCATACTACATATGTTGTGTTTTGGTTCTAGGTGTGTCCTATATCGCCCCTCACCTCAACAACATGTACTTCATACTACATATGTTGTGTTTTCTGTTCCAGGTGTGTCCTATATCGCCCCTCACCTCAACAACATGTACTTCATACTACATATGTTGTGTTTTGGTTCTAGGTGTGTCCTATATCGCCCCTCACCTCAACAACATGTACTTCATACTACATATGTTGTGTTTTCTGTTCTAGGTGTGTCCTATATCGCCCCTCACCTCAACAACATGTACTTCCTCACGCTGTGTCAGCGTTATGGAGTTTACCTGGTGATCCGTTGGCTGTTTATGCTGAAACTGGGCCTCAGTGTGGCCATGATGCTGGCTGGAGCCGACCACACCTTTCTACTGTGTGTGTTCATCGCCAGGTAGAGAGAGACACACACACACACACACGGACCACACCTTTCTACTGTGTGTGTTCATCGCCAGGTAGAGAGAGACACACACACACACACACACACGGACCACACCTTTCTACTGTGTGTGTTCATCGCCAGGTAGAGAGAGACACACACACACACACACGGACCACACCTTTCTACTGTGTGTGTTCATAGCCAGGTAGAGACGCGACTTTTCAGATGCCACCCGAAATAAAGCAGCGGGGTTGGGAAGGAGCGCTTGTTTTATCTGCCGGCTACTACTAGTAGGGCGGGGCGAAGCATAGTTTTACTGAGGTTATGGTTAGGGTTAGTTACCGCATAAAGCACCGTCTAACTCTCACCCTAACCTAACCCTAACCCTAAACATAACCCCAGTAAAACTAGGCTTTGCCTAAACCTAACTCTAACCCTAAACTTAACCTCAGTAAACCTATGCCTTAACCTAACCCTAACCATAACCTCAGTAAAACTTCCTTCGCCCCGCCCTACTAGTAGTAGCCGGCAGATAAAACAAGCGCTCCTTCCCAACCCCGCTGCTTTATTTCGGGTGGCATCTGAAAAGTCGCGGTAGAGACACACACACACACACACACAGATACACACACACACATATATATACACACACACACAATCAACTAAATTTAATGTCACAATCATCTGGGATTTATTCATTACATCAATTACGCCAATGTGTTGATTACTTTTTTTAAAATAAACAACATGTATTAAGTTGTGCGCGGTCTTGTCCGACAGTAAAGACGAAGGAGCAAAAAACGACAAAATTTAGATTTCATTCCTTTATCAGACAATGCGCTGGGACTAATAGATGGATAAAGATCCCGTTGTTGACTTTCATTTGGACCAGAATTGCCGCAACCTTTTTTTTGTCCCATTCACACCCATTCAATCCAATGCATTCAAAAGCCTCTCCTGAGAATCTGCCCCTGAATGTCGTTTGCGCATGGGTAAATCAACTAGGGCTAGACGTCACTTCCTGACTTTTGACCCGGAACATTTTGCTCAGATGGTCAGAGGACAGGTTAGTCAAGACACCAGAAACAGCATGACGTCATAAACATCCTGTTTAGGAGATCTGGTGCTTCAAAATAAGGGTTTTTTACCGAATTCACTGGCTTGAGCCGTGGCATAGGGCAGAAAACGACGCACACGCGATTGCAGTCGTTGTGCTAATATATCTGTCTTGAATTTCCAACTCATCTGTCTCTCTCTCTGTCTCTGTCTCCCCCCCCCCCCCCCCCCCCCCCCCCGCCCCCCCCAGTAACCGTGTGTTCACAGAAGGGACCTGTAAACTACTAAACTTGGTGATCTCAGACCTGGTGGATGAGGACTTGGTTTTGAACCGTCGACCTCAGGCAGCCTCAGCTCTGCTGTTTGGAATGGTGGCTCTGGCAACCAAACCAGGACAGACCCTGGCCCCACTTATAGGCACCTGGCTGCTGTGTGCTTATACAGGTAATAACCTGGCAACCAAACCACCTGGCTGCTGTGTGCTTATACAGGTAATAACCTGGCAACCACCTGGCTGCTGTGTGCTTATACAGGTAATAACCTGGCAACCAAACCACCTGGCTGCTGTGTGCTTATACAGGTAATAACCTGGCAACCAAACCACCTGGCTGCTGTGTGCTTATACAGGTAATAACCTGGCAACCAAACCACCTGGCTGCTGTGTGCTTATACAGGTAATAACCTGGCAACCAAACCACCTGGCTACTGTGTGCTTATACAGGTAATAACCTGGCAACCAAACCACCTGGCTGCTGTGTGCTTATATACAGGTAATAACCTGGCAACCAAACCACCTGGCTGCTGTGTGCTTATACAGGTAATAACCTGGCAACCTTGGCCCCTCTTATACAGGTCCATTCCAAAAAATTAGAATATCAAGGAAAAGTTGGTTTATTTCCACAATTCCATTCAAAATCCCGAACTTTCATTAATTATAGATCCAGTGCTCACATTGTAAATGATTTCAAGTATTTATTTGTTTATTTTTACATAATTTTGGCTTCCAGCTCATAAAACCCACCAAATCAGGATTAAAAAAAAAATAGAATATTTTATAAGACCACTAAAAATGTGTTTTAAACAAGTTATGTTGACTATCTGAAAAGTATATTAATGTATGCAGGGCTACTTTAGAACAAATTATTTCATTAATGGGGCGTGGCATGGAGGTGATCAACCTGTGGCACTGTTGAGGTGTTATGGAAGCCCAGTTTTGCTTCAATAACGGCCATAAATTAATTTGTATTGTTCAGTCTTCAATGTGAGCACTGGATCTATAATTAATGAAAGTTCGGGTTTTTGAATGGAATTGTGGAAATAAACCAACTTTTCCTTGATATTCTAATTTTTTGGAATGGACCTGCAGGTACCTGGCTGCTGTGTGCTAACAGCTAAAAGCTCACAGATTCTACATTTGAATTGAAGTAATGTGTGTTTTATTGAATCTATTCAGTTACAGGTAACTTATGTTTAACTTTATGAACTTTAAATGCAAACACACATGGAGACATTATTGACAGAATTCCTGTCATATCTGTACTTTGTGTGTGAATGTTAGAGAATGTTCCAGTGTGTGATAAAGATGTTTGACTTGTTACACAACTCACAGGTTTTTAGTTCATATTGACTTACAGAGGACAGACCTGACCAGGGGCGGATCTAGGCATGGGCATGGGGGGGGGCAATGCCCCCTAAATGCCCTGACTGTCCCCACCAAACATTATGCCATGCAAAACAACCCAAGATATTTCAGTGCTTCTATTTAAAATGATGTGAAACACTACTACTGCTACTAACTAACTACAGCTGTGTCACCACTAAACCAACAGCATTTCATCATTGAAAACAGAAAACTCTCTGAGTCAGACCTTTAGCTTTATGCATGCTGCGTGTCTGTTGCAACATTCCTTGGGTTAAAATCGGCCATAGACATCATGGAAAATGTGATGAGGTCAGCACATTTGGGCAAGTATCTATGGCCGTTTTTAGGCCAAGGAATGTTTTTTGGGCAAAACTAATCCTTGGGATGAATTCAGAAGCATGAAAAACCCCTAGTTTGACATGTCACATGTGCTTCTTAAAGAATTATTATATTTTTAATTATTACATTATATGGGATGTTATGGGTGTATACTTTCTGGGCAAAAAAAAAAATGTAAACCACTTTTTTCATGTTCCATAGAGGGTTCATAGAACAGAAAAAAACATGGTTTACAAAAATCTTCACGAAACATTCAGTAAACGAGATTCTGCTACATAACTACATACACTACAATGTACTTATTATTTTGACCATAAATTAATGACATATCAGTGGTCCGGGGACCACCAGTGGTCCCTGAGAGGGTTCCAGGTGGTCCCCAGCTAACTTGGTTAACCAGATGTAACTCTTGAGAGTGTAAAGATGGAACCAAATGGACCCGCAAGGGTCCATTTGGTTCCATCTTTACACTCTCAAGAGTTAAAATATTCATCATCTGAATTAGCCCAATTCTACACAACTAGAGACCCACTGTATGTTTAGCTGTTATGTTTCCCAAATCCAGCCTGGAATTGGAGATAAAAAAAGAAGAAATCTTTAGTTTTGGGGTCTGTGGGGGCTAAAATGTCATCACATGGTGGTCCTCCGTGGCTCAAATTCTGAATAAATAGTGGTCCCTGGTATGAAAAAGGTTGGAAACCCCTGACATCTATGATCTCTCTCCTCCGTGTCTCCAGGTTATGACATCTTCGAGAGGCATGAAGCAGTGAAGGTGGTCCCCGTGCTCCAGGGCCCCCCCGTGGCCCCCCCCGGCGGGGGTCCCCCGCTGCGTCTGGGCTGTTTCTACATGTTGGTGTGCGTGCCGGTCACGTGCGCGCTGCTGCAGCTGGCCGCGTGGCAGCGCTTCACGCTGCACGGACGCAGACTGCACCTGGTCAAGGCCCACCGCACCGCCCTGCAACGACCAGGAGGGGTCCCCGGAGAGGAGCAGGGGGGGTCCCTAACCCTGGACCCCACCACAGCACACCTCCTGGATGTCAAGGCCGTGTGACCGACGGACGGTGGCGGCCGCCGCGTGCAGGGGCGTTTCTGACCCTTAGGAAGACTAGGCGAATTTGCCAGGCATGCTTTAATTAAGCCTTTGTGTACTGAACGAACGCGTTTTGGTGTTTTAGCTGTTGGAAAAATAGCAGATCTACAAGCTCATATCGCGCCACCGAGTGGCGCGATATGAGCTTGCAGTTCTGCTATTTTTTGATAAAATTGTGAAAAGCATCAGAAACTAGAATCTGATCTGGACACAATGCTTTAAAAAGATCCCAGACTAATGGATGGATGGGGTTGGTTTTTTTACAGTCCCTTTATTTCACCAGTGGGGGGCGCTGTTTTCATTACAAACAGACCGGTGTATGTACAGCAATGTTTTTACGCTGCAATGCTGGGTTACCATGGATGAACCAATGAAATTCATTGAGTTCCACTTGAAGGGCTCCAGGGAAAATCTTGCCTGGCGCTCCAAAATGCTTAGAAACACCACTGGACCACAGACTGACCCTAAACGGCACCGTTACACCCCAGACAGACAGGTGGTCCTCCACTTTATAACCCAAACAGGTGGTCCTCCAGTCTATAATGCTGAGGGGCGCTGGGGGTCTTTGTGGGTCTTTGCCTGCGAAAGGAGTTTACAAGGGTTTTTAATCTTTTTTTTTAACCCAAATGTAAAAGTTTTTATTTTATTTTATTTTTTCTTCACCCATCTAAGCCTCACTTTGAATTGTTTTAAATTGTTTTCTAAATCCTGACAGTTTTCTGATGTTTTGGCAGTACCCTTTGCTCTCCACAGAGTGCGCCACTGGGTCTGGTTTTATTGGATGTTTTTTTTAGTGTCGCCAAACTTAAACGGTTCCTTTTTTTAAAAAAAAAAGTTATATTAAACACTAAATAAATGCCGGTATTTTAAATGACTGACAGTAGCAGATCTACAAGATCATCATGTCAGCTAGTTTCACTGCTTTAGTTTGAAGTAAACTGACTTTGATGAGTTTGGAGAGACTTAAATTTGGGAATTACGTTCTCAAACCTGATAATACCAGTTGGTATTTTATCTTACATTGTTTTAGTCATTGATTATTAACACATATACCCTATTGGCCTGAATATAAGACTATGTTTTTTTCCCAATGGAAATATCCCAAAAATGGAGTCGTCTTATATTCAGGGGTTATACTATTTGACATTCAATGTTCTTTTTTCTGTAAATGGGTCTTGAAAAATGAGGGTCGTCTTATAAACGAGTCGTCTTATATTCGGGACAATACGGATATGTTCTTTAGTTTAAAAATACTTAATTTTATCCCTTCGGGGGCGCCATTTTACAGGAGATTTCTTGCCTAGGGCTGCAAATTGTTTAGAAACGCCACTACTACAGAATAATGTTTGCATCCCGTCTGAAAACTGTCATGGTTTAGTGTTGAATGACGCTCCAAGCTCTATATATGGGACGCAGTGCGATGCCATGAGAGCTTGGAGATCTGCTGGTTTTTTTCATGGTAAAGTGCATTGAGACGCTCACCCTGCCACAGCGCCCTCTGTCTGTCAGAGAGGGAGCTGCAACCACGCTGGTGTGGTTCAGAATGGAACCAAATGGACCGGAACCAAATGGACCGGAACCAAATGGACCGGTACCAAATGGACCACAACCAAATGGACCACAACCAAATGGACCGGAACCAAATGGACCGGGACCAAATGGACCACTGTGTGAAACACAACGGAACTTTTGGAAAACAAGCAAACAAACAAAAACGATCTGCCTTATTTTGATATTGTCTTTTATAAACAAAGTATATTTATATATGAACTGTGGACCAAATTACGCTGAACCAATCACACAGTCTTTGTTGTAACCAGGACCAAAATATCAAGGTTTTTATTTTATTTTATTTATTTTTATGCTGCGTCTTAAACGGTCATCTGGTGTGTTGTTATAATAGTTTTATAGGAGGGTTCAGAAACCAGTCTGTGTCTCATAGGGCAGTGGACAGTTCAGAAACCAGTCTGTGTCTCATAGGACAGTTCAGAAACCAGTCTGTGTCTCATAGGACAGTTCAGAAACCAGTCTGTGTCTCATAGGACTGTGGACAGTTCAGAAACCAGTCTGTGTCTCATAGGACTGTAGACAGTTCAGAAACCAGTCTGTGTCTCATAGGACAGTTCAGAAACCAGTCTGTGTCTCATAGGACTGTGGACAGTTCAGAAACCAGTCTGTGTCTCATAGGACTGTGGACAGTTCAGAAACCAGTCTGTGTCTCATAGGACTGTGGACAGTTCAGAAACCAGTCTGTGTCTCATAGGGCTGTGGACAGTTCAGAAACCAGTCTGTGTCTCATAGGAGGGCTGTGGACAGTTCAGAAACCAGTCTGTGTCTCATAGGACTGTGGACAGTTCAGAAACCAGTCTGTGTCTCATAGGACAGTTCAGAAACCAGTCTGTGTCTCATAGGACAGTTCAGAAACCAGTCTGTGTCTCATAGGAGGGCTGTGGACAGTTCAGAAACCAGTCTGTGTCTCATAGGAGGGCTGTGGACAGTTCAGAAACCAGTCTGTGTCTCATAGGACTGTGGACAGTTCAGAAACCAGTCTGTGTCTCATAGGAGGACTGTGGACAGTCCAGAAACCAGTCTGTGTCTCATAGGACTGTGGACAGTTCAGAAACCAGTCTGTGTCTCATAGGACAGTTCAGAAACCAGTCTGTGTCTCATAGGACAGTTCAGAAACCAGTCTGTGTCTCATAGGACAGTGGACAGTTCAGAAACCAGCCTGTGTCTCATAGGACAGTTCAGAAACCAGTCTGTGTCTCATAGGACTGTGGACAGTTCAGAAACCAGTCTGTGTCTCATAGGACAGTTCAGAAACCAGTCTGTGTCTCATAGGAGGACTGTGGACAGTTCAGAAACCAGTCTGTGTCTCATAGGAGGACTGTGGACAGTTCAGAAACCAGTCTGTGTCTCATAGGAGGACTGTGGACAGTTCAGAAACCAGTCTGTGTCTCATAGGGCTGTGGACAGTTCATAAACTCTGAAACCATCGTTCTCATGAAAGTCTAATAAAAATATAGGCCTAATTAAAATCTGCCTAACGATGATGGAGGATTAGTTTCTGAACTGACTCTTTGCACAACAGTTTGATAGAAGGAACAGGACTTTATTTTTCACTGTATTTGCATTTACTTTGAAACCTTTCGTCTATAATGACCAAAAGTATCAACATTTTTTTTAATTATCGATCAAAACAACAAAAAGTTGATCAAATGAATTAGTTTGATCAACTGTTGCACCTGCGATGTATTTTATGTAAAACTTTGTCTTTGATAAACTTTAACAGATTCTTTCTGGGCTTCAGTGTTTTATCTTGTTAAAACATTAATTTCCTTTTGGCCAGTATAGACTGTCTCAAATGTTTGATATGTAATTATATTTATGTTTGCAATTTAACAGTTTCATCTAAAAAAAAAAAAAAAAAAAAGTTTCATTTTTCTTTTCTTTTTTGTTTTTCATTTAAAGCAGGGGTTTTCAACCTTTTTCATCCCAGGGCCCACCATTTATTCAGCATTTGAGCCACAGACCACCAATTGATTACATTTTCAACAGTAAAGACCTACAACTAAAGAATTCTTTTGGTTTTGTCCACAATTCCTGGCTTGATTTTGCAAACAAACAGTGTCAGACTTCTTAATTAAGTGGTGCTGATTTAGAAAATTAAAATATTTTAACTCTTGGGAGTGTAAAAATGAAACCAAATGGACCCTTGCGGACCCTTGCGGGACCCTTGCGGGTCCATTTGGTTTCATTTTTACATTCGCAAGAGTTACATCTGGTACATGAGCTTTCCATCATTTAGCCTGGGGACCACCTGGAACCCTCTCAAGGACCACTGGTGGTCCCCGGACCACCTGTTTAAAACCCCTGATTTAAAGTATGTACATGTTGTGATCCATCAAATACCTCCAAAATAACGGATCCAAATTGTGATCTTGTGGATCCGTTATTCTGGAGGTATTCTGACAGCGGTTCACTCTGTCTCACCAGGATCCAGACTAGTGAAAATAGCAGATCTACAAGAGCACAACCTGCCACCTTGTAGATCTACTACTGTCACTGGTACTGAAACATTCAAGGAATTTATCTGATCTCTAATTTATTTCTTCATGGAAACAAGAACCTTTTTATTTATTTTATCTGTTTCTTTTTAGTCCTGGATGGAATCATTCTAGATTATATTCCATAAGAATGGATCATAGACTATATTTCAGAATGGATCATAGACTATATTTCATAATGGATCATAGACTATATTTCATAATGGATCATAGACTATATTTCAGAAGGGATCATAGACTATATTTCATAATGGATCATAGACTATATTTCATAAGGGATCATAGACTATATTTCAGAATGGATCATAGACTATATTTCAGAATGGATCATAGACTATATTTCATCAGAATGGATCATAGACTATATTTCATCAGAATGGATCATAGACTATATTTCATCAGAATGGATCATAGACTATATTTCATCAGAATGGATCATAGACTATATTTCATCAGAATGGATCATAGACTATATTTCAGAATGGATCATAGACTATATTTCAGTCAGAATGGATCATATATTTCTACCATAGAGAACAGATAATTTGGATCATTATCATTTCTAACATGACTGAAACTCTCAAACATATTTGCACAATACTAATAAACTGCCATGTTGTGTTGAAGTGTCTTAGCATGTTGAAGCGTCTTAGCGTGTTGAAGCATGTTGTTGGTCATGCTGTGTCCACTACAGACACAGATACATGGATATATAGGCCTGTGGTGGAGTTCTCAAACTCTGCCCGAACCCGACCCGACATTTTAGGGCCGGGTTGGCTCTAAAAACTATGCTAATTGGTCGGGCCGGGCCGGGCAGCGTAGCAAAGTGTTCTCTACAGCAGTGGTTTTCAACCAGTGGTCCTCGAGAGGGTTACAGGTGGTCCCCAGCTAAGTTGGTTAACCAGATGAAAAGTTGGTTAACCAGATGTAACTCTTTGAGAGCGTAAACGTGAAACCAAATGGACCCTTGCGGGTCCATTTGGTTTCATGTTTACACTCTCAAGAGTTAAAATATTCACCAAGTGAATTATCCCAAGTCTACACAACTAGAGAATGTAGAAGATTAATGGTCATTTTGATCTGTATGTTGGACTGTTTGGTTTCCCCAAATCCTGGAATTGTGGACAAAAGCAAAAATAAATCTTTAGTTTTGGGGTCTGTGGGGCTAAAATGTCATCAAATGGTGGTCCGTGGCTCAAATGCTGAATAAATAGTGGTCCCTGGTGTCAAAATGGTTAAAAACCACTGCTCTAAAATGTTTATTTCTGATTCTCCTACAACAGGCCAAATGTTTTCATATTGGAGATGAATGTGTGGATTTAAACTTTATAACACATTTATCACCAAACAGGTTGTAAATGTGCTGGTTGTGCCATATGGTGTCTTTTTGACTTTACGCTCAATAAAAAATAAAACATTTTACAACTCTTGTCCTTGATAAGGAATGAGTTTGATAATAACTGCTGCTGTGAAGAACTAATAACTAATACATTCCTGGTTCTAAACCAGGTGGATTCATCCATGGTTTTGTTTCTAGCTGTTAGATTAATCACTTCAATGGATCGATCAGACATCCGGTCTTTATGTTTTACAGATAAACAAGCCCAAAGTAACAGCTTGAATAGATCTACAAGCTCACAGTGTTGACTAACACTAGTCCAGGGGTTTTCAACAGGTGGTCCGGGGACCACCAGTGGTCCCTGAGAGGGTTCCAGGTGGTCCCCCAGCTAAGTTGTTTAACCAAATAACTCATGAGAGCGTAAAAATGAAACCAAATGGACCCTTGCGGGTCCATTTGGTTTCATTTTTACGCTCTCAAGAGTTAAAATATCCATCATGTGAATTAGTCCAAATCTACACAACTAGAAGATTAATGGTCATGGACAGAAGCAAAGAAATCTTTAGTTTTGGGGTCTGTGGGTCTAAAAATATCCTCAATTGGTGGTCCGTGGCTCAAATGCTGAATAAATTGTGGGCCCTGGGATGAAAAAGGTTGAAAACCCCTGCACTAGACTAGTCAGTATAGCCTATACTGTGTCATTGTCAACATTATGACTGCATTATGCCTGATGAAGGACATTTAAACGGTGCTCTGGAAGGGGAACTCCACCCATTTTCAACATTATATATGTCATTAGTATACCTTAGTGGTGTTGGGTGGACATGATAAAAACGTTTCCCCATTCTGTGTTCCCAAGAAATGGAGGTCTGAAGAAAACCACTAACATGGTGAAACATCTTGATGACATCATCAAGATGTATTTTCACCATTTTAATGGATTTCTTTAGACGCTTCTTTTTTTCTGAGAGCATACAAATGGAACCCCGTTAGGGTTCATTTGGTTCCATTTGTACGCTCTCAGAAAAAGATGTTGAAAATGGGTGGAATTCCCCTTTAAGATGAACAGCAGCCTGGGTGGGTGTACCTATGTATGTATGTATGGGAGGTTTAGCTTGCTTACAATCCCTCATTTCTTTTCAAGCTCATTGCTTATAGAGCTGCACAGTCCCGTCCCTTTCATGACGTTGCCCGTGTCCCAGAAATGAAATCCTCATTCATTTTCCTCATAGACATTTAGAAAATTATCTATATCTATATCTATATAAAGACAATTACGCCGCGGACAAAGCCAACTCGGGTCATGACAAATCATGATGACACACACAATATTATCATACAATATCTAATTAGCAATAAGTAAAAAATACATCACTTTTTGTTTCGTTTTACATTTTAGAAATTATTTCATTGACCCAAAACATTGTGTGTGTCATCATGATTTATCACAACCCGAGTTGACTTTGTCCGCAGCGTAATCATCTTTATATAAATTATTTTCTCAAAGTCTATGAGAAAAATGAATGGGGAATCCATTTCTGGAACAGGGGCGAGGTCACCAGGAGGGCCGGACTGCTAAGCTCTATTCTGCTGTTTGAATTGTGCAGGGTTGAATTGTGATTGGAAGCCTGGGGTGTCAATCAATCTGAACCAACCAATGGATAAGAAGAGGAGGCGGGGCTAAAGGAGGAAGCAGGAACAGAGAAAGAGAGATGATGAAACAGTTGGACAGAGAGTTTAAGATTTCAAAATGTTCTACATATTGTTTTTAAAGATCCTTTACGTCTCTGTTGGTGCAGATGGTTTCAGTTTACTTTAGTTTAGCACTGAAGAAAAATGAACAGGACTTTGTTCAAAGTAGGACTGATATTCTGGAGCAGTGGTTTTCAACCAGTGGTCCCTGAGAGGGTTCCAGGTGGTCCCCAGGCTAAATGATGGAGAGTTGGTTAACCAGATGTAACTCTTTGAGAGCGAATTATCCCAAGTCTACACAACTAGAGAATGTAGAAGATTAATGGTCATTTTGATCTGTATGTTGGACTGTTTGGTTTCCCCAAATAAATCCAGCCTGGAATTGTGGACAAAAAACAAAACAAATCTTTAGTTTTGGGGTCTGTGGGGCTAAAATGTCATCAAATGATGGTCCTTTGTGGCTCAAATGCTGAATAAATAGTGGACCCTGGTGTTAAAAAGATTGAAAAGCACTGCTCTAAAGAGTAGGACTGATAACTGACAGATTCTACAGAGTTTATTCATCCCAGAAGAACTGCTGCCTGTCTGGAGGATTTGCAACAGGTTTCAGGTGAGTACAGTGATCACTGCAGTGTTCAAGTCTATACCAGTGGTTTTCAACCTTTTTCATCCCAGGGACCACCATTTATTCAGCATTTGAGCCACGGGGGACCACCATTTGATGACATTTTAGCCCCACAGACCCCAAATCTAAAGATTTATTTTTGCTTTTGTCCACAATTCCAGGCTGGTTTTGGGGAAACAAAACAAGCAAAACATGCATTCCAAAAATGGCTAATTCAGATGATGAACATTTTAACTCTTGAGAGTGTAAAAATGAAATGATTTAAATGCAACGTTGTAACCACAAGTCAGTGCTTGTGTAGTATGGCTTTTATTCTTGAAAAAGAAGGCCAAATGAGATCCATAAAATATTGTGGAGGACCAAGACTAAAGGCTGAACTAAAGATTGTGTAATATTAATTTAATTTCAAGATAAAGGTAAGAGTAAGACCAACCATTTTGACACCAGGGCCCACCATTTATTCAGTATTTAAAATAAATAAAACTAAAGATTTATTTTGCTTTTGTCCACAATTCCAGGTTGGATTTCACAAACAAAACAGTCCCAAATGGACCCGCAAGGGTCCATTTGGTTTCATTTTCACGCTCTCAAAGAGTTACACCTGGTTAACCAACTTTTCCATATTTAACTGGAACTCTCACAAGGACCACTGGTGGTCCCCGTACCACTGGTTGAAAATCACAGTACCCTTTCCCAGGCCGGTCAGAGTCAGCCAAAGGGACACATGATGCTCTATGTCATCATGGGCATTATGCAGCCCTTTGGCTGACTCTGACCGGCCTGGGAAAGGGTACTGTGGTCCAGGGACCACCAGTGGTCCTTGAGAGAGTTCCAGTTAAATATGGAAAGTTGGTTAACCATTTTCCTGTTATAAATTAGGTGCTTCTGGACATTGATGCCATATGGAGGTGCAGGAAGCTGAACGCTATACACTGAAGTCCACGTGCACACGGAGGATCCACGTGCACGGTCCACGTGCACACTGAGGTCTATGTGCACACAGAGGTCCACACTGAGGATCCACTGAGGATCCACTGAGGTCCACGTGCACACGGAGGATCCACGTGCACACTGACAAGTTTCACCTGCAACTAGCCGTTTGAAACGCTGCAGATCCTGCTGATGTTTCCTCATGAACTGTGAGTACAGATAATCCATATAACTATGAGTATTATGGGATGCAGGGGTTGGCTCTACCTCCTGAGAGAGTAAACATAAAACCCACACATCCACTGGGTGCTGGGCTAAGATAGACTTCAGTGGATCAGAGATGAGTCCTGACACCACTGGAAACAAAATGAGATGACCTGATGAAGATCTTGTTGTCTTAATATCAATAAAGACAGTGTTGTGTTACCAGTGGTGTGTGGGCCTATCACTTATCAACTGACTCTACCACCTGCCCATCTGCCCCAGGGCAGATCCCGGGGCAGATGGGGGCAGGTAAATAACTCTACCTCCTGCCCACTGGGGCAGCAGTGACTCAGGGGTAGAGACAGTCACCACAACCGCCAGGTTGCCGGTTCGATCCCGGGTTAATCCCTCAGAGTCAGTGTTGAAGTGTCTCTGAGCAAGACACTGAACCGCTGACTGTTGGTCAGTACCTTGCATGGTTTCTGCTGCCATTGGTGTGTGAATGAGTGAAAGGGATCTACTGGGATCTACTATCTATTCTACTGTATGTAAAACTCCTTGGATAAAGGATCTACTATCTATTCTACTGTATGTAAAACTCCTTGGATAAAGGATCTACTATCTATTCTACTGTATGTAAAACTCCTTGGATAAAGGGATCTACTATCTATTCTACTGTATGTAAAACACCTTGGATAAAGGATCTACTATCTATTCTACTGTATGTAAAACTCCTTGGATAAAGGGATCTACTATCTATTCTACTGTATGTAAAACACCTTGGATAAAGGGATCTACTATCTATTCTACTGTATGTAAAACTCCTTGGATAAAGGATCTACTATCTATTCTACTGTATGTAAAACTCCTTGGATAAAGGATCTACTATCTATTCTACTGTATGTAAAACTCCTTGGATAAAGGATCTACTATCTATTCTACTGTATGTAAAACTCCTTGGATAAAGGATCTACTATCTATTCTACTGTATGTAAAACTCCTTGGATAAAGGATCTACTATCTATTCTACTGTATGTAAAACTCCTTGGATAAAGGGATCTACTATCTATTCTACTGTATGTAAAACACCTTGGATAAAGGGATCTACTATCTATTCTACTGTATGTAAAACACCTTGGATAAAGGGATCTACTATCTATTCTACTGTATGTAAAACACCTTGGATAAAGGGATCTACTATCTATTCTACTGTATGTAAAACACCTTGGATAATGGGATCTACTATCTATTCTACTGTATGTAAAACACCTTGGATAAAGGGATCTACTATCTATTCTACTGTATGTAAAACACCTTGGATAAAGGGATCTACTATCTATTCTACTGTATGTAAAACACCTTGGATAATGGGATCTACTATCTATTCTACTGTATGTAAAACTCCTTGGATAAAGGGATCTACTATCTATTCTACTGTATGTAAAACACCTTGGATAAAGGGATCTACTATCTATTCTACTGTATGTAAAACACCTTGGATAAAGGGGATCTACTATCTATTCTACTGTATGTAAAACACCTTGGATAAAGGGATCTACTATCTATTCTACTGTATGTAAAACACCTTGGATAATGGGATCTACTATCTATTCTACTGTATGTAAAACTCCTTGGATAATGGGATCTACTATCTATTCTACTGTATGTAAAACACCTTGGATAAAGGATCTACTATCTATTCTACTGTATGTAAAACACCTTGGATAAAGGGATCTACTATCTATTCTACTGTATGTAAAACACCTTGGATAAAGGGATCTACTATCTATTCTACTGTATGTAAAAACACCTTGGATAATGGGATCTACTATCTATTCTACTGTATGTAAAACTCCTTGGATAAAGGGATCTACTATCTATTCTACTGTATGTAAAACACCTTGGATAAAGGGATCTACTATCTATTCTACTGTATGTAACACTCCTTGGATAAAGGGATCTACTATCTATTCTACTGTATGTAAAACACCTTGGATAAAGGGATCTACTATCTATTCTACTGTATGTAAAACACCTTGGATAAAGGGATCTACTATCTATTCTACTGTATGTAAAACACCTTGGATAAAGGGATCTACTATCTATTCTACTGTATGTAAAACTCCTTGGATAAAGGGATCTACTATCTATTCTACTGTATGTAAAACACCTTGGATAAAGGGATCTACTATCTATTCTACTGTATGTAACACTCCTTGGATAAAGGGATCTACTATCTATTCTACTGTATGTAAAACACCTTGGATAATGGGATCTACTATCTATTCTACTGTATGTAAAACACCTTGGATAAAGGGATCTACTATCTATTCTACTGTATGTAAAACACCTTGGATAAAGGGATCTACTATCTATTCTACTGTATGTAAAACACCTTGGATAATGGGATCTACTATCTATTCTACTGTATGTAAAACTCCTTGGATAAAGGGATCTACTATCTATTCTACTGTATGTAAAACACCTTGGATAAAGGGATCTACTATCTATTCTACTGTATGTAAAACACCTTGGATAATGGGATCTACTATCTATTCTACTGTATGTAAAACACCTTGGATAAAGGGATCTACTATCTATTCTACTGTATGTAAAACACCTTGGATAAAGGGATCTACTATCTATTCTACTGTATGTAAAACACCTTGGATAATGGGATCTACTATCTATTCTACTGTATGTAAAACACCTTGGATAAAGGGATCTACTATCTATTCTACTGTATGTAAAACTCCTTGGATAAAGGGATCTACTATCTATTCTACTGTATGTAAAACACCTTGGATAAAGGGATCTACTATCTATTCTACTGTATGTAAAACACCTTGGATAAAGGCGATATATAAATGCACCATTTACTGTTTACCACATGCAGGCTAATAAAATGTTAGGGCAGGTAAAGGTAAAATCTACATTTTCATAGTGAATCCACACAGTTTATACACTGAGCATCAAGTGTCTAATTTAGGAATAATTCAACAATACAAATGAAATTTGTTTTGTGGATTAATTTACTTATACTGGGTGACCCCAGTGACCCAGGGGCCGATGTAACATGTCCCATTTGGGGGGCAAGAGAACATGTTGGAGAGGCGAGAGAAAATGCTATGGGCGGCTTCATCGCCCATATGAAGCCGCCCCCATACCATTTTCAGTTCCAGGACTTTTATTAGTCAACAACATCAGTTGTTGTTGAAGTTGCAACAGACACACAGCATGCATAAAGCTAAAGGTCTGACTCAGAGAGTTTTCTGTTTTCAATGATGAAATGCTGTTGGTTTAGTGGTGACACAGCTGTAGTTAGTTAGTAGCAGTAGTAGGGTTTCACATCATTTTAAATAGAAGCATTTTAATTTGAAATATCTTGGGTTGTTTTGAATGCTATCGTGTGGACCACTGGGAACTCAATGACCCCCTGGGGGTCCCCGGACCCCACCTAGATGTAACCACATACTGGTCAGGGGTGAAACAAAAAATAAAAGCACATTTTGTTGTTCCTTGTATGAAGAGCTTTTATTGTGAAATCCTGTGGCATATCCATTCATTCATACAGTTATTATGCACCTCCTTGCTGTTAACATCCAATCAAATCGCTCCTTGCTGTTAACATCCAATCACATCTCTGCTTTTTATTCTTTCCATTAATTAAAACCCCGTCAGTATATTATTATATCAGAGCCTGCACTTCACCACTCCACTACTAGAGGGCGCCATCGGACTGTTGATGTCCTTAAAACGATCAGTTAAACCTTCTAGGTGGTTTTCAACACGTTTACATTTCAAGGACCACTAATTATTTCAGTTTATTGAGCCACGGACCACTGCGGGATGACATTAAGCCTCCTGGACCCCCAAACTAAAGTATTTTTAGTGACAAATCAACTAATTCCAGATGTACAGTAATAGCGAAAAAAAATGAAACTAAACTTGGTTTAATTTCTTCAAAACTTCTCACAAAGGGTCCCTTTGGTTAAACCAACACCCTTCAGGCCCTTCATTGGAACCCTCTCAGGGACCACTGCTGGTCCCCCATTGAAGAGCGTGGGTTGAAAACCGCCGCCCTCCCAAACAATGGACATAATAATAGTAATTTAAAAAAGGCACCGAGCATGGCATCATTCAAGCTTTATTCATCAAAAATAAAAAATAGAACAAATTAATATTTTGACACGAAAAAAGAAAAAAAAAGAAAAGAAAAAGAAAACATTCGTTGTTTCATGGGGGGGGGGGGGGGGGGGCAGGGGGGGGGGGGCAGTGCAAAAAGACAGTGGGGTCAGAGGTCATGGGAAAGGGGGGGGGGGGTGAGTGGGGGGAGATCGGTTGTAATTTATTTATTTTTTTATCAGTTACGAAGCACCAAGCTAAAGAGGCTAACCAGGAAGTAGCCTCTCGACAAGACCATGGGGGGTGGAGCTAAACCCAGCCTATGGGCAGGGGCGGGGGGCGGGGTTTAGACCGTTAGGGGGTGGAGCTAACCCCAGCCAATGGGCGGTGCCGGGAGGCGGGTTTAGACTGTTAGGGGGTGGAGCTAACCCCAGCCTTTGGGCAGGGTCGGGAGGCGGGGTTTAGACCGTTGGGGGGGGGGGGGGTGGAGCTAACCCCAGCCAATGGGCAGGGTCGGGAGGCGGGGTTTAGACCGTTGGCACACTTATCCAGGTTGCACACTCTCGCGTGAAGCAGCCAATCGCATCGACCAGGTACTGGTTAGTGGGAGGAGTTAGGGGAGGAGTTTAGTCAGTGACCACTGAGCAATATTCGGCTTTTTAGTCGTTAAATAAGGGCTAAAAAATAGTTGTTTTGTTGTTGTATTCATAGCGGTGTATAAATAGCCTGGCTAATTAAGATCTAAATATAGGCGGTGTGTCGACAGACGTTCTGTTAGACTGAATAAATGCCCAGTGGGTTGGTTTGGTGGGTGGGGCTCGGATGAGGAGCGTTTTGGGGAGGGGTTTCAGTGGGGTTTCAGTGGGTTACTTCAGTGGGTTACTCTTTTAGAAGCACTTGCGGTGGACGATGCTGGGTCCAGCCTCGTCGTACTCCTGCTTGCTGATCCACATCTGCTGGAAGGTGGACAAAGAGGCCAGGATGGAACCTCCGATCCACACAGAATACTTCCTCTCTGGTGGGGCAATGATCTGAGAGAGGGACAGAGACAGAGTAGCGACATTGAGGGGTCAGCCTGAACAGGGACAGGGACGGATGTAACATTTCCCAATTGGGGGTGGGGGCAGGACGCGTCACGGGCGATGAAGCCGCACTCATACCATTTTCAGTTACAGGACTTTATTAGTCAAGTAAAGCATCAAAAAATAGCATCAGTTGTTGTTGAAGTTGCAACAGGCACGCAGCATGCATAAAGCTAAAGGTCTGACTCAGAGAGTTTTCTGTTTTCAATGATGAAATGCTGTTGGTTTAGTGGTGACACAGCTGTAGTTAGTTAGTAGCAGTAGTAGTGGTTCACATCATTTTAAATAGAAGCACTTTAATTTGAAATATCTTGAGTTGTTTTGCATGACATCATGTTTGGTGGGGCAGACTGGGCATTTAGGGGGTAATTGCCCCCCCCCCCCCCATGCCCATGCCTAGATCCGCCCCTGAAAAGGGACAAACTGGCAGTGTTGGGAAAGTTCTCTTTTTTCCTGAAATAGTTCAGTTTATAGTTCTTACATTTAAAAACGAACTAGTTCCGTTCATAGTTCATTGTTGAACTTTTAGAACTAAAGTTCATGGTTCCAAAAAAAG
>CM076981.1:1543914-1546414 GCA_039105355.1 Benthosema pterotum | reverse complement strand
CTCAGATAAACTGCAAATCTACAGTAGGCTGCTTGTGAGAGCAATTTCGGGAGTCGTGATCGCGGATCGGCGGGAGATTGCGCTGCTGTGGATTTAGTAGTCTACGCCTGGTCTGTATTGTACAACAGTCTGCACGAAGGATAGAAAGCTTGTAGGCCTAAATCAGCATCATCACACTAATATGTAACACCTGCACTCCTGCAGTCATCTGCATGCCATGGATTCATTTATTAATCACCGATCACATCATAAGGTTGATATGAGTTTATGAACTGTCTTGTCACTGTTGGCAGTTATCTAGCCTAGGCCTATCGATTTAGGCTACGTGGTCACTCACGGGGGGAGAGGGGGGGGGGGGGGGTGCGCGATGTAATAAAAACCAGTCCTATAGGCCAGTAGTTTTCAATGTGGTCCGAGGACCACCAGTGGTTCATGAGAGGGTTCCAGGTGGTCCCCAGGTAACCAGATGAAAGTTGGCTCTTGAGAGTGTAAACTAAAAATAAAACCAAATGCCATGCTATTATTTTACTTAGCCTACTTAAAACAACGGCGAACGGAGTTGCGTGTGTCTATGTGAAACAGCGAGGGAGGGGGGGGGGGGGGGGCTGTCGCGCCGCGGGAAGCAGCGCAATCGGGCTTGGGGGGGGGGGGGGGGGGGGGGGGGGGGGGTCTGACTGGCGTGCCGTGGGAAGAAGCGCGATCGAAAGTTTTTATTTTTTTCCCCTCATCACCATGGTTGCTGGACGTATTGCAGTTGTTCATGTCGCAAAGAAAGGGAGGAGCGGCCTGTTTCCAAGGGCGTGTCAGGTTGATTTCTGCCCTCACATTTATCATTGTAGGAAGAAAATTAGGAAGGAATCAGCTGTGTGCGATCGGGTGGTATATGCCGTGTGGAGTTGTGAGCACTCCAAAACCCACGTTGAAATTTGGGGACGAATCTGCACTCCTTTTGATAAATGAGGGCCAATGTGTTCAAGACAACTTGTAGTGTAGGTCATGTGTTAAAGAATAGAGATGTACAACACAATGTGTTTACAGACAACTTGTAGTGTAGGTCATGTGTTAAAGAATAGAGATGTACAACACAATGTGTTTACAGACAACTGTTAGTGTAGGTCATGTGTTAAAGAATAGAGATGTACAACACAATGTGTTTAGAGACAACTTGTAGTGTAGGTCATGTGTTAAAGAATAGAGATGTACAACACAATGTGTTTAGAGACAACTTGTAGTGTAGGTCATGTGTTAAAGAATAGAGATGTACAACACAATGTGTTTAGAGACAACTTGTAGTGTAGGTCATGTGTTAAAGAATAGAGATGTCAACACAATGTGTTTAGAGACAACTTGTAGTGTAGGTCATGTGTTAAAGAATAGAGATGTACAACACAATGTGTTTACAGACAACTTGTAGTGTAGGTCATGTGTTAAAGAATAGAGATGTACAACACATTGTGTTTAGAGACAACTTGTAGTGTAGGTCATGTGTTAAAGAATAGAGATGTACAACACAATGTGTTTACAGACAACTTGTAGTGTAGGTCATGTGTTAAAGAATAGAGATGTACAACACAATGTGTTTACAGACAACTTGTAGTGTAGGTCATGTGTGCAGAATGCTGTGGTGGATTAGGATCTACAAACTACTGCACATCTCTGTTGTTATCTGTTGATAGCTTGTAGATCTGTGTGTGTGTGTGTGTGTGTGTGTGTGTGTGTGTGTGTGTGTGTGTGTGTTGTGTGTGTGTGTGTGTTGTGTGTGTACCTGGGTCATCTTCTCTCGGTTAGCCTTGGGGTTGAGAGGAGCTTCAGTCAGCAGGGTAGGATGTTCTTCAGGAGCGACACGGAGCTCATTGTAGAACGAATGATGCCAAATCTGGAAGGAATCATTGATTGATTGGTTGTTAAAAGGATCCCTGACTAATAAGATAAACATCGCTTAAAACATTATACTTTCCCTATATAACTAAAATAAACAAATAAAAACACCAATGGCATCTTATTTCTTTCATAAATAGAGAATATTTCACTCAACAGGAACTGCTCCTGGCGCAGGATGATGATGTCACATGTCCATGTGTGATCTAGCTCTATGGAATATATGGATGAACATGCTCATGTGACATCATCATCCTGCGACCGGAGCACCTCCTATTGAGTGAAAGATTCTCTATTTATGAAAGAAATAAAGTATTGAAGGTGTTTTTATCTGCATGTTTTAGTTATAGAAGGCAAATATAGTTTTTTAAGGCATATTTGACTTATTAGCCTGAGGTCCTTTTAATGAATACAGGTCAGTGCAGGTGTATATTATTGTCCTACAATATCGCCTTCATAAATCCACTTGCTGTCATTAGTTAGCAATTAATTTCATAGGTGGTTTTGTGTGTGTTTGTGTGTGTGTGTGTGTGTGTGTGTGTGTGTGTGTGTGTGTGTGTGTGTGTGTGTGTGTGTGTGTGTGTGTGTGTGTGTGTGTGTGTGTGTGTTGTGTGTGTGTGTG
>CM076981.1:1536414-1538914 GCA_039105355.1 Benthosema pterotum | reverse complement strand
CTCTCTCTCTCTCTCTCTCTCTCCTCTCTCTCTCTCTCTCTCTGTCTCTCTCTCTCTCTCTCTTCTCTCTCTCTCTCTCTCTCTCTCTCTCTCTCTCTCTCTCTCTCTCTCTCTGTCTCTCTCTCTCTCTCTCTTCTCTCTCTCTCTCTCTCTCTCTCTCTCTCTCTCTCTCTCTTCTCTCTCTCTGTCTCTCTCTCTCTCTCTCTCTCTCTCTCTCTCTCTCTCTCTCTGTCTCTCTCTCTCTCTCTCTCCTCTCTCTCTTCTCTGTCTCTCTCTCTCTCTCTCTCTCTCTCTCTCTCTCTCTCTCTCTCTCTCTCTGTCTCTCTCTCTCTCTCTCTCTCTCTCTCTCTCTGTCTCTCTCTCTCTCTCTCTGTCTCTCTCTCCTCTCTCTCTCTCTCTCTGTCTCTCTCTCTCTCTGTCTCTCTCTCTCTCTCTCTCTCTCTCTCTCTCTCTCTCTCACACACACACACACACACACACACACACACACACACACACACACACACACACACACACACACACACACACACACACACACACACACACTCCCATCTGCCTACACAACCCCACTGCTACCTCTCTCTCTCTCTCTCTCTCTCTCTCTCTCTCTCTCTCTCTCTCTCTCTCTCTCTCTCTCTCTCTCTCTCTCTCTCTCTCTCTCTGTTCTCTCTCTGTCTCTCTCTCTCTCTCTCTCTCTCTCACTCACACACACACACACACACACACACACACACACACACACACACACACACACACACACACACACACACACACACACACACACACACACACACCCACACAACACACCCTGTCTGCCAGCATGTACAGAAAACTGCAAGTTTTAGTAGTAGTACACAGAGAGAGAGAGAGAGAGAGAGAGAGAGAGAGAGAGAGAGAGAGAGAGAGAGAGAGAGAGAGAGAGAGAGAGAGAGAGAGAGAGAGAGAGAGAGTATTGTATCTCTCTCCATATTTAGTCATAAACTCGAGGAATCAAACCTTTCTGTGATCGCTGCCAGCAGAGAGAGACTGTGTGAGTGTGTGTGTGTGTGTGTGTGTGTGTGTGTGTGTGTGTGTGTGTGTGTGTGTGTGTGTGTGTGTGTGTGTGTGTGTGTGTGTGTGTGTGTGTGTCCAGAATTCCCATAGTCTTCTGTAAGTGAAAGTACCAAAGTAGTAGTTTGGATTAAATATTATTATTAGTTGTGTAAAGTACAGTGAGAAA
This sequence comes from Benthosema pterotum, assembly GCA_039105355.1. Classification (NCBI taxonomy): domain Eukaryota; kingdom Metazoa; phylum Chordata; class Actinopteri; order Myctophiformes; family Myctophidae; genus Benthosema; species Benthosema pterotum. The sequence continues at coordinate 1,537,695 of CM076981.1, read as the reverse complement.
CATTAATATAATGTCATAAAATGTTCAACTAAGATCAGGATTTACTCTATGAATAGTCAATAGATATCAGTAATGGATCAATAAATCAATCAATCATTATACTGTTTTACAACTGAATGAGTTGAACACATTAATTGTAGATATAGAGATTTATTTTTCATTGTATTCATTGTTTTTGCTGTTTAGAACTATTGAATCTGTATTATTTAGAGAATGATTTGATACTGATATGAAACTGTTATGATATGACTGATACATATTAATCTAAAATCTCAACCCTTTTTGATACAGCCAGTCATGGTTGCAAAAAATCATAAATATCACAATCAGACTCTTTACATACTAGAGAAATGTCTGAAATAAATTTTAAAGCTGAAATCCACGTGTAAATATGAAATAAATGCTTCAACATGCAGCTATAGGTGTAATGTTAGAGTCCACAGAAGACATGTAAATATGAAATAAATGCTTCAACATGTAGATATAGGTGTAATGTTAGAGTCCACAGAAGACATGTCAATATGAAATAAATGCTTCAACATGTAGCTATAGGTGTAATGTTAGAGTCCACAGAAGACATGTAAATATGAAATAAATGCTTCAACATGCAGCTATAGGTGTAATGTTAGAGTCCACAGAAGACATGTAAATATGAAATAAATGCTTCAACATGTAGCTATAGGTGTAATGTTAGAGTCCACAGAAGACATGTAAATATGAAATAAATGCTTCAACATGTAGCTATAGGTGTAATGTTAGAGTCCACAGAAGACATGTAAATATGAAATAAATGCTTCAACATGTAGCTATAGGTGTTAATGTTAGAGTCCATAGAAGACATGTAAATATGAAATAAATGCTTCAAAATGTAGCTATAGGTGTAATGTTAGAGTCCACAGAAGACATGTAAATATGAAATAAATGCTTCAACATGTAGCTATAGGTGTAATGTTAGAGTCTGTCTCTCTATCAGACGTTACTCTATATTCCATATCTCTATAATTGGACGCTCAAACTAAACAAACCAATCTGTCACCTAGGAGCTACCATTATAGCTAGATCTTGTTATTTTCAATATACCTAAAGTTTTCAAATAATTGTAATGCACATGAAAGTCCACTATCTGACCCATGGAGGGGTCCCTATAGGGGTCCCAGGTGGTCCCTGGGGGGAGGGGGGGGGGTCCCTCTCTGCTGTGTGGTCCTGAAGTCTTTCCTAATGTAAACATCACCCAACCAGGAACCACACACACACACACACACACACACACACACACACACA
>CM076981.1:1523914-1528914 GCA_039105355.1 Benthosema pterotum | reverse complement strand
AATATGTTAAAGCTAAATAAGTCTGAGTTGAGGAAGTAAAACAGTTTGTTGCATTAATTTCTTATCACGGTGTGTGTAATATACCAGAGGGCCAGTTCCAATACTAATTCAATATCATCCTGCGGGCCAAAGATAATTCATTCAAGGGCCTGATTTGGCCCCCGGGCCTTGAGTTTGACATATGTGAGCTAGAATAATACACTTATAGTTGTGTGCCACTCACCTCACACAAGTGTGATTTGTTTTTAGTTGCCTTTTGCATGGATGGAGACGAACAGGATCTTTGTGAATTTAGTGTAGAATCCTCTTCTCATGTTGTGATCTGACTATACTATACTGTATCTGTCACACAAGGTCAAGAAGTGGAGCTCTATCTCTCTCTTCCTCTCTCTTCTCTCCACATATGGAAGTAGCCTACAGTGCACACACACACACACACACACACACACACACACACACACACACACACACACACACACACACACACACACACACACACACACACACACACAGTTTGCGAGGGGTCGGTCGAGGCGATGACATCACCTGTTTATATCGTGTGTGTGTGTGTGTGTGTGTGTGTGTGTGTGTGTGTGTGTGTGTGTGTGTGTGTGTGTGTGTGTGTGTGTGTGTGTGTGTGTGCGTGCGTGCGTGTGCGTGTGCGTGCGTGTCAGCCCATCCTAATTTAGGAGCAGCAGTCACAGAGTCTCTACTTTACGAATCATCCTCTAAGTTGTGTAGATCTAAAGGCTTGTTTTATCCTGGCAGAGCGATCTAGTGGATCAGATCTAGTGGATCAGATCTAGTGGATCTAGTGGATCAAACCTCTGTCTATTTAAGATAGAAATACCATTTGCCTAAATAAGTCCAAATGCAGATAGCTCACATGGAATCTGATTTTTTGTGTGATAGAGCTTTTTGAGTTATAGATTGATATAAATATTTCATATTTCTGAGGTTAATATTTCATATTTTGCAGAACTACAAGTTCTACAAAATAGCAGAACTTGTACTTCTGCTATTTTGAGTAACGTGCCACCATGTCTTTGTACCATGCCATCCGTGATTATAACCTGTTAAGTCTTACTTACTTATTATTGTTTGATTTTTCCTGCCGCCAATGTTGATATCTGTTTTTTCCAGGATACACTTAGATCTCTGAAGCAGTTTCATCCTGTATAACCTTACACCTTTTAAATGCTCTCCACCAGAATACGGCTGGATTATTCAACAGAAACATTGACTCGCTGATGGTAAATTCTTTGTTTGTATATCTTTGGTCTCAGGGTCCATTTGGTTACAGTTTGTTGTTCAGGAGTGCATTCACTCATTTCACATACATGCCCAACGTTCCATTCTGCTCTGAATTACAATTGATTATTAAAAACAATCTAATACGTGTTACTTGAGGCAATTATAATTGGATACTTGGAAACATATGGGCTGACGGACAGGGTACGAATTATAGTCACCACCTTACGGTGGAGACAATAAATATTTCCATCATAGATCAGATTTAAACCCGATCAGGCCTGAATGCATCATTTACTATGGTCTATAAAACAACTGTCCTTTACCAGACCATGAATGAATGCATCATTTACTATGGTCTGTAAAACAACTGTCCTTTACCAGACCATGAATGAATGCATCATTTACTATGGTCTGTAAAACAACTGTCCTTTACCAGACCATGAATGAATGAATGCATCATTTACTATGGTCTGTAAAACAACTGTCCTTTACCAGACCATGAATGAATGCATCATTTACTATGGTCTGTAAAACAACTGTCCTTTACCAGACCATGAATGCAGTAGCTTCTATTCTATGGTGATTGCAGTAGCTTCTATTCTATGGTGACTGCAGTAGCTTCTATTCTATGGTGACTGCAGTAGCTTCTATTCTATGGTGACTGCAGTAGCTTCTATTCTATGGTGACTGCAGTAGCTTTTATTCTATGGTGACTGCAGTAGCTTCTATTCTATGGTGACTGCAGTAGCTTCTATTCTATGGTGACTGCAGTAGCTTCTATTCTATGGTGACTGCAGTAGATTCTATACTATGGTGACTGCAGTAGCTTCTATTCTATGGTGACTGCAGTAGCTTCTATTCTATGGTGGCTGCAGTAGCTTCTATTCTATGGTGACTGCAGTAGCTTCTATTCTATGGTGACTGCAGTAGCTTCTATTCTATGGTGACTGCAGTAGCTTCTATTCTATGTTAACTGCAGTAGCTTCTATTCTATGGTGACTGCAGTAGCTTCTATTCTATGTTAACTGCAGTAGCTTCTATTCTATGGTGACTGCAGTAGCTTCTATTCTATGCTGACTGCAGTAGCTTCTATTCTATGTTGACTGCAGTAGCTTCTATTGTATGTTGACTGCAGTAGCTTCTATTCTATGCTGACTGCAGTAGCTTCTATTCTATGCTGACTGCAGTAGCTTCTATTCTATGCTGACTGCAGTAGCTTCTATTGTATGTTGACTGCAGTAGCTTCTATTCTATGCTGACTGCAGTAGCTTCTATTGTATGTTGACTGCAGTAGCTTCTATTCTATGCTGACTGCAGTAGCTTCTATTCTATGCTGACTGCAGTAGCTTCTATTCTATGGTGACTGCAGTAGCTTCTATTCTATGCTGACTGCAGTAGCTTCTATTCTATGTTAACTGCAGTAGCTTCTATTCTATGGTGACTGCAGTAGCTTCTATTCTATGTTAACTGCAGTAGCTTCTATTCTATGTTAACTGCAGTAGCTTCTATTCTATGGTGACTGCAGTAGCTTCTATTCTATGCTGACTGCAGTAGCTTCTATTCTATGCTGACTGCAGTAGCTTCTATTCTATGCTGACTGCAGTAGCTTCTATTCTATGCTGACTGCAGTAGCTTCTATTCTATGCTGACTGCAGTAGCTTCTATTCTATGTTAACTGCAGTAGCTTCTATTCTCGGTGCTATATAGTGCATCATCTTTGTAACTGAGATTCATAATGTCGTTGCAGATTGTATTTTGTCTCTACACAGATGAGACAAACAGATCAGTATTTTTCATCCTTTCTCATACCAGGACTCACTATTTATTCTGCAATTAGTTATAAAAAAATAAATATAAGCACTTTAATTTGACATATCTTTGAAATGTGGGTTGTTTCGCAAGCCATCGTGTTTGGTGGGGCAGACTGGCCAAAATAAGAATTCTTCTACATTTTATGTGTACATTCTTGAAAACTCTTGAGGCGTACGATCTCAAGAGTTACAGATCTATAAGGGTCCATTTGGTTACCAGCCGTCCATCATTTAGCTGGGGACCACCTGGAATGAATCCTCTCAGGGACCACTGGTTAAAAACCTCTGCTTTAGATTGACTTCATCTGGACACGAAGGAAACGTCGCTAATTGGTCGTCTCTAATTGGTCGTCCCTAATTGGTCGTCTCTAATTGGTCGCCCCTAATTGGTCGTCTCTAATTGGTCGCAGTCGTGACCTCTTACTGCTCGTTGGGTTCCACCCTCTGCGGGTCGTGACCTGTTTTCAGTACAGATACACCTTTATTTAATTCTCACGATTTTTACAAAAATATCAAGACCTAAAAGCTTGTAGATCTCGTATTTTTCAACAAAAATGGAAAATGTAGTAGAATTGATATATGTGATCAACATTTTGACCTCCCAAACACTTTTGTCTGTGCTGTTGTGGGTCTATAATATGATGGACCCCCAGACAGACCTCCCTGCTAGGTGGTCCCTGCATGGGTTCAATATCTATTGAAAAGCAGACTGTTCTATTAGGATATTTGATGTATTTATTAATGTTTCTTTTCTGGATCTGATATGTCTGTAATGTCTTTGTGACAGTTTACTATCACACACACACACACACACACACACACACACACACACACACACACACACACACACACACACACACACACACACAGCTCGGGGTTCTCTTTGACCGAAAATGGCAAACCAGCTGCTCTCCTTAAAGGAGACAAGCTGATTGGCCGGATAATGTCAACACACACACACACACATATGCACTCACACACACACACACACACACACGCACACACACGCACACACATGCACTCTCACACACACAGACTGGAGCTACGCTAAAGCAGCCATGGAATGTCCTCCTACTCCTGTGTGTGTGTGTGTGTGTGTGTGTGTGTGTGTGTGTGTGTGTGTGTGTGTGTGTGTGTGTGTGTGGTATGTGAAAAGGAGGGGATTTCTCTGTTACAGACAGACAGACAGACAGACAGACAGACAGACAGACAGACAGACAGACAGACAGACAGACAGACAGACAGACAGACTGAAGTGTAATTTAGTTTTAGTCACATGAAAAGTTTTATTTCATGCTTAATTCTTAAGTCGACTAAAGTACTCCAGAGTGTACAAAAGTATATGCAGAAATGTTTCATTTCATTTTCATTTATATGAAAAAATATATATATGGAAAAAACCCTCAGATCTATACAAGCTATAGGATCTAGTGTTATTGCGAGTCTGTGAGCTTGTAGATCTGATATTTTCTAATGAATAACATGTTTCTGAGGTTTTAATGCAGGCCATGCAGGGGCGGATCTAGGCATGGGCATGGGGGGGGGGGGGGGGCAATGCCCCCCTAAATGCCCAGTCTGCCCCACCAAACACATTGGCCTGCAAAACAACCCAAGATATTTCAAATTAAAGTGCTTCTATTTAAAATGATGTGAAACACTACTACTGCTACTAACTAACTACAGCTGTGTCACCACTAAACCAACAGCATTTCATCATTGAAAACAGAAAACTCTCTGAGTCCGACCTTTAGCTTTATGCATGCTGCGTGTCTGTTGCAACTTCAACAACAACTGATGTTATTATTGATGCTTTACTTGACTAATAAAAGTCCTGTAGCTGAAAATGGTATGGGTGCGGCTTCATCGCCCGTGGCGCGAAGTGACACGGCTAAGTAGCCGCTCCCCTACCATTTTCTGCTGCCCCCCCAATTGGGA
>CM076981.1:1513914-1518914 GCA_039105355.1 Benthosema pterotum | reverse complement strand
TTGGTTTGGTTGGTCCATCATTTAGCTGGGGACCACCTGGAATCCTCTCAGGGACCCTGGACCACCTGTTGAAAACCCCTGTCTCAGCGGAAACAGCCTCCAGTGGCGTCTTACTGCTCTTACTGGAAGCTTCCCATATACACTCCATATTTGGGTATGCCCTATGACACTCTCAGAGTTACAGATCTATAATTTTCCGTTTGGTTACCAACTGTCCATCATTTAGCTGGGGACCACTTGATATCGTCTCAGGGACCCTGGACCACCTGTTGAAAACCCCTGTCTCAGCGGAAACAGCCTCCAGTGGCGTCTTACTGCTCTTACTGGAAGCTTCCCATATACACTCCATATTTGGGTATACCCATGACACTCTCAAGAGTTACAGATCTATAAGTTTTCATTTGGTTACCAACTGTCCATCATTTAGCTGGGGACCACTTGGAATCCTCTCAGGGACCCTGGACCACCAGTTGAAAACCCCTGTCTCAGCGGAAACAGCCTCCAGTGGTGTCTTACTGCTCTTACTGGAAGCTTCCCATATACACTCCATATTTGGGTATACCCATGACACTCTCAAGAGTTACAGATCTATAAGTTTTCATTTGTTTACCAACTGTCCCTCATTGTGCTGGGGACCATTTGGAATCCTCTCAGGAACCACTGGTGGTCCCTACCACCTGTTGAAAACCCCTGTCTCAGCGGAAACAGCCTCCAGTGGCGTCTTAAGGCTCTTTCAGAGTCTAGAATTTCGGTGGCCACCGCGAGCACCGCAACCACCGCTATTCCATAGTCCACTACCAGCACCGCACCGCGCTGTGTTGTGTGTTTTCTTTTGTTAAACCAGCCGTTAAAAACAAGCAACCGCTGCGGTGCGGTGGTTAGTAAAATCCGAGAGGAGGGCTGGAAAGTGCGGTGGTTGTGGTGGTATGACGTCATATTGTAGGAAATGGTGGTCGCGGTGGGCACCGAAAATCCATCTCTGAATAGGCCTTTACTGCTCTTACTGGAAGCTTCCCATATACACTCCATATTTAGGCATGCCCTATGATGGCAGGCAAATCCAAATATGGAGAGCCGTAGTGGGGGTCTCTCATGCGGGTCCATGGCATGTCTTTTCAAATGGTTGGTGTAATCTTGGGGTGTCCTTGACATGAACATGTTAGGGAACCTCTGATTGACAATGTCCTTCTGTCATTAAGAGTGTCACTTCACACTCCCCCAAACCAGGTACAATATTGCACATGTTGGCTTGTTTGGTATTCACGCAAGTCACAGAAAACACAACCTGCGACTCTTTAATAATAATAGAAAAAATAATACTACTATAACTATAACAATGTTTCCCAACATTTGCGGGAAACAAGCAAACAAGCATTTTTATTTTTATAGCGTTTTTCCAAGTGCTCAAAGCACTTTACAATGGTCCATTCATCCATACATTGGGAAGTAGAGCAGCAAACAGTCAACGCCAGCATTCCCACTTCCCACATTCATACACCAAGCTCACACCGACCAATTTGGGGGGTTAGTGTCTTTCACTAGCCTGATTGTCAGACTCTGAGCCATGGCTCAAGAACACAGAACCCAGCTGAGTGGGCGGGGCCTGTGGGCTGAACCCAGGCTAGTCTTTTACCAGGACACTTTGACACGTAGACAGGAGGAGCTGGGATTCGAACCGCCGACCCACGGGTCATTGGACGACCTGCTCTACCTCCTCAGCCACAGCCGCCCTGAATGTAACTGCTAACGCCCTTTTGCAATGCCGTTAATGAGAGTGATTCCAGACTCATTCTGTAGGAGACTGACTGACACGCGATTTGAGTCTGGCTCGCCAGGCTAGATAGTCAGTGTTTGCAATCATACGTGATCCTCAACGGTGAAGCTCTGGACCACCTGTCTCTTCAGGGTGACATTAATGGGTGCTTCAGGCTTTTTAGGTCCTGGACATTGGATACCCTCAGGCTTTCTCAGGTTTGGGAATTCATACAAACAGTTACTGTATCTACAACATCCCAATACAAATGCAGGGGAGGTGGAGGGGGGATATATTGTTCACTATTTTTGTATTAAATAAAAGTGTTATTTAAAATAGTTTTGCTTGCTTTGTTTAATTATTTTCTAACAACCTAATTTAAATGCTAGTTTATTTTGATTGTTTATTGAATGAATGCTAATATAACATCTGTATTAATGCGGAGGTAATATTAACCGAAAGTCTTTTTTTTTTTTTTTTTACCAATTTATTGATTGTACAATCTTTACTCAACATGTAGTGTAAAGTCAATCCCACAGCAAAGTCAATTTTGACCCATTTATTGATTGTACAATCTTGACCCAACATGCAGTATCACACCAACCCAACAGCAAAGTCAATTTTGACCCATTTATTGATTGTACAATGTTGACTCAACATGCAGTATCACACCAACCCAACAGCAAAGTCAATTTTGACCCATTTATTGATTGTACAATGTTGACTCAACATGCAGTATCACACCAACCCAACAGCAAAGTCAATTTTGACCCATTTATTGATTGTACAATGTTGACCCAACATGCAGTATCACACCAACCCAACAGCCAAGTCAATTTTGACCCGTTTATTGATGGTACAATCTTGACCCAACAAGCCTGGTTAAACCCTCGACCCATCACCGTTTGATTAAAGTATACTACGTGTTGAGTCGGTCCAAATATAGGTCTCGTGTTGGGTAACCATTTGACCCAAGTTGTGTTATTTTTTACTAAGCAATTCTAAGGGTGTATCTACCCTAGGGGACACGGGGAGAACATGTGAGGGTATCTACCCTAGGGGACACAGGGAGAACATGTGAGGGTATCTACCCTAGGGGACACGGGGAGAACATGTGAGGGTATCTACCCTAGGGGACACAGGGAGAACATGTGAGGGTATCTACCCTAGGGGACACGGGGAGAACATGTGAGGGTATCTACCCTAGGGGACACGGGGAGAACATGTGAGGGTATCTACCCTAGGGGACACAGGGAGAACATGTGAGGGTATCTACCCTAGGGGACACGGGGAGAACATGTGAGGGTATCTACCCTAGGGGACACAGGGAGAACATGTGAGGGTATCTACCCTAGGGGACACAGGGAGAACATGTGAGGGTATCTACCCTAGGGGACACGGGGGGAGAACATGTGAGGGTATTTTTGAGCCTCATTCCTCACTTTTAAGCTATTATAATAGTGATGCTAGATAAAACCAGGCTTGTTTCCATTGAGTCGTTATAATAGTGATGCTAGATAAAACCAGGCTTATTTCCATTGAGTCATTAGTGATGCTAGATAAAACCAGGCTTGTTTCCATTGAGTCATTATAATAGTGATGCTAGATAAAACCAGGCTTGTTTCCATTGAGTCATTATAATAGTGATGCTAGATAAAACCAGGCTTGTTTCCATTGAGTCATTATAATAGTGATGCTAGGTAAAACCAGGCTTGTTTCCATTGAGTCGTTATAATAGTGATGCTAGATAAAACCAGGCTTGTTTCCATTGAGTCGTTATAATAGTGATGCTAGATAAAACCAGGCTTGTTTCCATTGAGTCGTTATAATAGTGATGCTAGATAAAACCAGGCTTGTTTCCATTGAGTCATTATAATAGTGATGCTAGATAAAACCAGGCTTGTTTCCATTGAGTCGTTATAATAGTGATGCTAGATAAAACCAGGCTTGTTTCCATTGAGTCATTATAATAGTGATCCTAGATAAAACCAGGCTTGTTTCCATTGAGTCGTTATAATAGTGATGCTAGATAAAACCAGGCTTGTTTCCATTGAGTCATTATAATAGTGATGCTAGATAAAACCAGGCTTGTTTCCATTGAGTCATTATAATAGTGATGCTAGATAAAACCAGGCTTGTTTCCATTGAGTCATTATAATAGTGACGCTAGATAAAACCAGGCTTGTTTCCATTGAGTCATTATAGTGATGCTAGATAAAACCAGGCTTGTTTCCATTGAGTCATTATAATAGTGATGCTAGATAAAACCAGGCTTGTTTCCATTGAGTCATTAGTGATGCTAGATAAAACCAGGCTTGTTTCCATTGAGTCATTATAATAGTGATGCTAGATAAAACCAGGCTTGTTTCCATTGAGTCGTTATAATAGTGATGCTAGATAAAACCAGGCTTGTTTCCATTGAGTCGTTATAATAGTGATGCTAGATAAAACCAGGCTTGTTTCCATTGAGTCATTATAATAGTGATGCTAGATAAAACCATGAGGCTTGTTTCCATTGAGTCGTTATAATAGTGATGCTAGATAAAACCAGGCTTGTTTCCATTGAGTCGTTATAATAGTGATGCTAGATAAAACCAGGCTAACTCAAACTTGGTTATTTGTGTAGATTGAAAACACACACATGGGGGAGACAATGTTAATCCCTTCACCAAACCTAATCCGGTCCGATCCGGTCCGATCCAGGCTGTATGTGGAACCAAAGTGTTCTAGTCTCAAGCCAACCCAGACACCAGTGTTTAGCTCAGCTAAACGTTGGCTCTGTCTCTCAGTGTAGAGATGGTAGATTTAAACGTTGGCTCTGTCTCTCAGTGGTAGAGATGGTAGATTTAAACGTCTCTGTCTCTGTGTAGAGATGGTAGATTTAAACGTCTCTGTCTCTCAGTGTAGAGATGGTAGATTTAAACGTTGGCTCTGTCTCTCAGTGTAGAGATGGTAGATTTAAACGTTGGCTCTGTCTCTCAGTGTAGAGATGGTAGATTTAAACGTTGGCTCTGTCTCTCAGTGTAGAGATGGTAGATTTAAACGTTGGCTCTGTCTCTCAGTGTAGAGATGGTAGATTTAAACGTTGGCTCTGTCTCTCAGTGTAGAGATGGTAGATTTAAACGTTGGCTCTGTCTCTCAGTGTAGAGATGGTAGATTTAAACGTTGGCTCTGTCTCTCAGTGTAGAGATGGTAGATTTAAACGTCTCTGTCTCTGTGTAGAGATGGTAGATTTAAACGTCTCTGT